>JAJOOD010014086.1:0-23723 GCA_029582525.1 Solanum tacnaense | reverse complement strand
GATGTAAATAAGTTTTTTTTTATTCCGCACTATTTTCATTATTGAATGCAATGAATGACTATGTGGCTCGTATAAGACCCCTTCGGGGTCGAATACGCCATGTTACGACTAGGGGGTACTCTCGGGTCGTGACAACTAGCTTCTTGGGTGCCATCGTACCTGAGGAAAAGATATTAGTACCAAAACTAACTATGAACACACTAAAAAAAAATTAGAAATAAAAACGAACAATAACAAAGAACCAAAAACATTTCAGACAGTGGCTACATTGGTCATCCACGGAGGTGACCTATGGTCCGTAGAGTGATCTACGGTCCCTAGAACCCTTCCATGTATCAGAGTATCAACAATATTGGTTGCAGATGGAAACCACAGATGTACAGAATGGTCCGTAGATTGATCTACGCACCGTAGTCCACATATGTGGTTTCACACTTGGCGAAATTTTCAAGTGCATCCACCAACGAACCTAATCTATGGTCCGTAGATTGATCTACAGTCCGTAGACGGGGTATCATGGATGTGACATGTGCCAGGTTTCAGCCATTATTTATTTTCAAACCCACATCTTAGACCATTTTCAACAATATCCTAGTCTAACCATGCATTTCAACATTTAATCATGCTAGTTATTCATTCTCAGGTTTCCGATTAATCATTTTAACCAGTGTTTAAGACAAACTTTGGAAATTTAAGTCGAAACTTACATTTAGACTTATAATCACATACAACAACGCAACACAATCACTATCTATCATTCCAAGGGTATTGTAACTTCCAATTTTTTTAATGCAATTTCATCTAACAATTATCCATGGTCAAGACCCAATCCGTGACTTTCTTTAATCTATCAATGAATCAAAATTCAAAGTGAAGAGAAAGTCTATTACCTTGCAGCAACGGAAATGGGGTGATTGTGTGATGACAAATGCTTTCAAGGCCAAAAACCAACTCTTCGTTACTAACACAAACACCCGACCATTTTGTGGAATATGGACTGAGTAGTATTCGGAATTTAAAGGAATCGTGGGAATTATGGGGGAATGGAAGGGATGATTTTATGGGGGAGTTATGGAGTGATTTAGGGGAGTGATTTAAGGAGTTTGGGAAGTTATGAAACGGTTTGGGGGTAAATGGAGGGAAGTGGAATGATTTAAAATTGGGAGATTTTAAATAAGGGGGTCCGGGTCGGGTCAAACAGAATTAGGGTTTTGGACCCATGAGACCCCGTCTACGGTCCGTGGGTCGACGGATCGTAGATCACTCTTACACTTGGAAAAGTTTAGGGACTTACTTGGGATCTACGGACACCATCCACGGTCTGTGGATGGATCGACGGACCATCGGTGGGATTCGTAGATCTGTGCACCAGACCATTTTCTGCGAAATTTTCATATCGTACATGCACATGTAGCAACCATTAGGCTATTTTTTTTACATTTTCTGGACACTTTTTAGACACGGACCTTATCCTAATTCTAGCCAACACTAAAAAAAAACTAAAACAACTATCTAAATTAATACAGAGATTCAACTAAACACAGAAACTGCTAGATGGAAAAAAAACTATCGTTGGCTAGATTGTATATCTTGGGTTGCCTCCCAAGCAGCGCTTGATTTAACGTCGCGGCACGACGCAGACCTCTTGATTACACAGACTTCATCAAGATGATAGGCCTCCACAACCTCTTGCACGCTTTCTGCGTTTCCCAAATAGATCTTGATCCTTTTCCCGTTAACCATGAACCTTGTTCCATCACAGTTCTCAAGCTCAACTGCTCCATGGGAAAGCACTTTTGTGAGCAAAAATGACCCGGACCATTTAGATTTGAGTATGCCCAGAAACAAGCGCAACCTAGAGTTGAATAGAAGCACAAGATCACCCGCAACAAATTCCCGTTTTTCAATTCAATGATCATGATACCTCTTCATTTTCTCTTTATACAAGGCTGAACATTCATAAGGTTTTAGGCGAAACTCATCAAGCATATTCAAGTCATTCATTCTTTGATTAGAAGCGGCGACCCAATCCAAATTTAGCTTCTTCATCGCCCACAAAGCCTTATGCGCTATCTCTACCGGTAAATGGAAAGATTTCCCATATACTAGTTGGTAAGAAAACATACCTATGGGAGTCTTGTATGAAGTGCGATAGGCCCACCGAGCGTCATGAAGCTTCCTTGACCAATCCGTTCTATTAGCATGCACAGTCTTCACTAAAATCTGTTTGATCTTTCTGTTGGACACTTCAACTTGCCCACTAGTCTGCGAATGGTAAGGAGTGGCTACATTGTGGCGGACACTATATTTCTCAAGTAGCTTCTTGAACAACTTCTTACAAAAATGGGAACCTCCATCGCTGATAATCGCCCTCAGTGTACCAAATCTGGGGAAGTTATTTTTTTTTAAGAATGCAGTGACACTTTACTTTCATTGTTGAGGAGCGCAACTGCTTCCACCCATTTCGATACATAATCAACCGCAACAAGAATATACTTCATCCTATGTGAACTCACAAATGGACCCATAAAATCAATGCCCCATAAATCAAACAACTCTATCACCAATATAAGATTCATAGGAAGCACTTGCCTCTTTGAAATCCCTCATTCTCTTTCGCAACGATCACAAGACTTGGCGAAATCATGAGAATCTTGGTGGATAGTAGGCCAGTAGTACCCACACTACAAAATATTATGTGCAATTCGAATACCACTATGATTCCCACCAACAGGAGATAAATGACATGCTTCAAGTACACTCAACATCTCAACCTCGGGCACAGAACGATGAATAATCCCATCAGCACAATTACGATATAAGTAAGGCTCATTCCAAAAGAATTTCTTCACATCATGCATAAACTTTTTCCTTTGGTGAAAAGACGAATCCGGGGGCACAATATCGCTTTCCAAATAATTAGCAAAGTCTGCGAACCAAGGAATCAGATCATGAGAAGCAGCCAATACCTGTTCATCTGGAAAAGCATCATTAATTTCAGCCCCATCACCAAGCTTTAACATAGCCTCTTTCTCCAATCTCGACAAGTGATCGGCAACTTGATTTTCGGTCCCCTTTCTATCCTTTACCACAAAATCAAACTCTTGCAGTAACAACACCCATCTAATCAGCCTCAGTTTTGCATCCTTTTTCCCCATCAAATACCTCAATGACGAATGGTCAGTATGCACTATGACCTTAATACCAAGTAGGTAGGATCGAAAATTTTTGAATGCGAAAACCACTGCAAGAAGTTCTTGTTCAATCACAGTATAGTTCTTCTAGACCACATTTAGAGATTTTCTAGAATAGTAAATAGGATGGAGAATTTTCTCTCGCCTCTGTCCTAATACTACACCTAGTGCCACTCCACTCGCATCACACATTACCTCAAACTGTTGTGCCCAATCCGGTGAAATAATGATAGGTGCAGTAACCAATTTCTCCTTCAACTGTCCAAATGCTCTCAGACAAGCATCATCAAAATCAAAGCTATACTCCTTTTCGAGTAGTTTGCCCAATGGATGTGCAATTTTAGAGAAATCTTTGATGAACCTCCTATAGAAACATGCATGCCCAAGAAAACTTTGAACTTCTTTTACAGAGATAGGTGGTGGAAGCTTTTCAATTAGCTCTACCTCTGCTATATCAACCTCAATGCCTTCTCAGAAATCCGATGACCCTGAACTATCCCTTCTTTCACCATGAAGTGGCACTTCTCCCATTTCAGCACCAGATTGCAATCTTCACACCTTTTCAGTACCTCAGCCAAATGATTCAGACATCGATCAAAAGAGTTACCTACCACAGAGAAATCATCCATAAATACCTCAATAGTGTCCTCCATCATATCAGAGAATATTGACATCATGCAATGCTGGAAGGTCGTTGGAGCATTGCACAACCCAAAGGGCATCCATTTTGAAGGCGAAAGTCCGATAAGGGCAAGTGAAGGTGGTCTTCTCTTGGTCCTCCAGAGCTATAAATATCTGATTGTTGCCCGAATAACCATCAAGAAAACAATACCGACCCTTACCAGCAAGTCTATCCAACATCTGATCCATGAATGGCATAGGGAAATGGTATTTTTCTATCCAAGCATTTAGCTTCCGGTAGTCCATGCAGACACTCCATCCAGTCACGGGCTGCATTGGCCCAACCTCATTTCTCTCATTAGGCACCACAGTAATCCCAACTTTCTTGGGCACACATTGAACAGGGCATACCCAACTACCATTAGCAATGGGATAGATAACTCCAACATTTAACCACTTGATGATCTACTTTATCAATACTTCTTGCATAGGTGGATTTAATCTTCTTTGGTGCTCAATACTAAGTTTGTGATCTGGCATGAGTTGGATTTTGTGGGAACAAATACCAGGAGGAATCCCAATAATATCCGCAATAGTCCACCCAATAGCTCGCTTGAACATCTTTTACACAGTTACCAAGTACTCTACTTGTCTCTCATTTAGATCTGCCGCAATGATTACCGACAAAGTGTTATCTCTTCCCAAGAACACATACCTTAAAGGTGGTGATGAAGCCTTAAGCTCCAATTTCGGTGCCTCCATAATAGATGGTTGGAGACTCACAATTCTTCATGTCTAATTCATATTTTTTTTGTTTTGACCGATATTCACACCTATCTAGTGTAGCTACCAACTCATCGTACTCTTCAGTACCATCACTATCGAAATTCATCATAACTGCTGCTAGTGCCTCAACACCAAGTCGCTCCTGAATTTGCAATTATGTTCCACTCTCAACTCTGTAGGTTATAGCAGATACCGTTTGGAGCTCACCACTCTGCTTCATGGACCAACAAATATTGAAAGTTACTTTTTCATTGTTCAGTCTGAACTTCATCTGTCCCTTCTCCATATCAACTAATGCACGACCTGTGGCAAGGAATGGTCTCTCAAGGATGATGGGAACATCAAAATCAACCTCACAGTCAAGAATCACAAAATCTGCTGGAAAGATAAACGACTCCACTTTTACTAGAACATCATGGACTACACCAATGGGCCTTTTCACGGTTCGATCGGCCGTAAGTAGTCGCATTGTAGTAGGCTATAGATCCCCTAGACCCAACTTCTTATAAATAGACAATGGCATGAGGTTGATGCTAGCACTAAGATCACACAATGCCTTAGCAAAGTGTAACAACCCTATAGTACATGGGATCGTGAAACCACCAGGGTCTTCCTTCTTCTGCACAAGATATCTTGTAGAAATAGCGCTATATTGCTACAATCTATCATTATCTTCAAAACTCACAGGCCTTTTCTTTGTCACCATATCTTTCATAAACATGGCATACCCAGGCATTTGCTCCAAAGCCACTATCAAAGGAACATTGATGGAAAGTTGCTTCAACATAGTAATAAACCTACGATATTTACCATCTTCAGTCTTCTTCACTAACCTCTATGGAAAAGGTGGTGGAGGTCTAGGTATAGGGGCGACTTTCTGAGATATCTCCGCTTCTTTCTCTGTTGCATTCTCAGACTATTCCCTAACCTTTACCACATAATCTTCTATTCTAATTTCAACATCAACCACAGACGATATAGGTGGATCTATGGTTTGCTGACCCCCTCGAGTATTAACTGCCATACAATGACCATCATTCTTTGGATTCTGGATGGTGTTGCTAGGAAGAGTGCCAGGTTGACGTGGGATCACTGTAGTAGACAACTAAGTCATCTGCTGCTCTAGATGCTTTATTGACACTGCATGGGCATCAACCTTTTGACCAATACCAGACAAGTCATTTCTCATCTCCTTCACATTCTCATCAGTTGCATCAAACCTTCTCATCATCTTATGCATCATATCTTCAATACGCGCCATATTGCCTCCAGCTTCCCTAATACAAGATTCTTGATTTTGAGGAGGAACATTGGGTTCAACCCGATCCTTTCTGTTGCCATAGTTGTTCCGGTTGTAGTTGTTATCTCGATTAAAGTTCCCATCCCGGACATATTGACCCTCTCGGTTGTAGTTTCCATAGTTCCAACCTTGTTTTCCTTGACCTTGGCGCCAATTTAAAGTGTTGGAGCCTTGGGCGTTTGGTCGAAAACCCCCCGTCTGATCATTCACCGCATAAGCATCCTCTTTATAGTAACACTCTTCAACTAGTGGTGGCGTTCTAGTCAAGTAATTCACAGTATTTACCTTCTCCGCATCTCTGCTCACATGCTTCAATACCAACCCCAACTCGGTCGTCATTTGAGCCATCTCCTCACGAATCTCCTCTGCAAACTGGTTGTTCGTAGAATGAACGACAAATGTGTTTCTCCCAGTATCCGACCTCCTAGTGCTCCATGCTTTATTGTTGAGAGAGATCTTCAATAATTTTTCTGCAATCTGTGCATATGTGCACTCACCATATGCTCCTCTAGCAATGGTATCAAGCACTGCTTTATTATTGTCATCCTAACCTCGGTAGAGATATTCCTTCAGCGACTCATCCTCAATACGGTGATTCGAAACACCTCTTACAAATGCAATCAATTTGTCCCAAGAGCTACTCACAGACTCTCTAGGTAATGCTACAAAATTATTGACCCTATCTTTGTGATTAAGCTTCTTGGACATTGGATAATATCTTTCTAAGAAAACATCCTTCAGTTTTTCCCATGTATATATTGAGTTATAAGGAAGCTCATTGAACCATACAACAGCATCGCCTGTCAGTGATAGAGGGAAGGCTCGCAACCCGATGACATCCATATCCAAGTCTGGTCGACCCACACAACTCTTGCAAACCACCCTTAGCTTGGCTATGTGAGCATGTGGGTCCTCCGATGGTGAACCCGGGAATAAGCCCCTCGCTGTAAGCATCTGCATCAAGCTACTGATCACTACAAATGTGTGCCCCGGAGGCATAGGGGTAGGACAAAAGGTCCATCTGAGTCAGCAATTTTTACGTTGCCCCTATAGTTGTCATGCAGTCGTGGGCCTGGTGGGCCATGCACCCTCACTGCATCTCCCAATTGATTTTCAGCTAGAACCTGGTTGTCTCCCCCAACCATTCTTGGGGTTTGCAACTCAACTTCATCACCTAGGTTGCCTCCTATAGGATTAACTTGAACTCCTTGATTGTTCATTCTTCGCAATGTTCGGTTCAACTCTGGATCGTAAGGAGTAAGTGGTTCACCTTGGCTACGTGTGATGGGCATACACTGGAGTCAGAACCCGAGAGAGACAAAAGCAAAAAGAAAAAGGAAAATTAGGAAATATTTGACCAAAGTTCAATAATGTAGTTAAAATTAATCTAGAAGCCAAATTCCCCGGCAGCGGCGCCAAAATTTGATACGCTCAAATTACACTTCCCTAAAGAAGCATAAGCGATCGTTATCAAGAAAAGAACCCAACTTCTAGGTTGGGGTCGATCCCACGAGAAAAATGCTCTACACTTACCTTTAACCAACAATTATACTCGTTTAGTCAAATTACTTCCAGAAACAAGTAATTAAAGTGGTGGGGGGATTTTGTAAAACAAATTGTAAGAATTCAGTAATTAATCAGTAAACAAAAGTCAATTTTGGTTGTTATCAAGATGACAGAATTAACTAAGGTATATGTTATCCCCACAGGCTCAAAACGCAGTAATCCTATTAATAGCATTCATGTCCTAGTGTACTACATGCAAAGTGATAAGTTAGGTATCTCTAAATCCTTGGTCCGGCATCTAGAAAATTTCACCCCACTCCTTGGTCTGGCTACGTGTGTATAACTTACTAACCCTTACCTTTACCTCATATTAGACATCACATCAATGTTTGGCTTAATTATTACTTCGCACCAATCGAGACTAGCCTATTAGATAGTATCACACTAAATCTATGTTGATAATTCTTTTCTTGTTGATTACCTCATTTGTCCAGCAAGTAGCAACAAGGCGAGTTCTAACGCGTGCACTCGTTAAAAAGACTTCTAAACAAAAGAATTATCAATGCATGCAACATCACTATTCAAGAATTACTTATTTACTAGTCATACTTTGTTAATCGCTCATGGTTCCCACAACCCTAGTTGTGGAGTTTAGTTACCCATAATCATATGAACACAATTCATTGTTTTAGATGAAAGAAATATGCACTTACATAAGAAGAATAATAAACTCAGAAATTCAACTTGAATTGCAACTCCAAAATCTTCCAAACGATCTTAAGATATTAATAATTGCTAAAGTTGCAAGTTAATCTTCCAAGTCAAGAACTAGAATAAAAGTAATAATCTCCAACCCTCAAAAATGAGGTTTATATGCCCTATTTATAGAAAACAGGTCCTAAATTAAAAGGGAAACAAAATAAAGAATATTTGTTCAGGCACGCGTCTTCATTCGACAAGACTGACTCATGGATCGTCAATGGATCTACAGTCCGTGATTCCCTTCTGTCAGCCAGGACTTAGAAAATATTTTCAACTTCCAAAAATCAGCTTCTCAGAAGCAAACGATGGAGCTGCAGTAGAAACCGTAGATCGATCTACGGTCCGTCAATCCCCCTCTGTAGCTCCATACTTAGAATCTTAAAAAATTAGGTATTGGAACCCTCACAGTATCAATCTACGGTTCAATAATACGGTCCTTAGATTACGATTCAATCTACGGACCGTCAAAGGTCCTTAGATTACGGTTCAATCTACGGACCGTCAAAGGTCACCGTGGTTCCACACTTGGTTAGATTTCCCTGATTTGCCTTCTATGCCTTGCCTGCTGATCTACGACCACCATCTACGGAGCGTCAATGGACCTACGGTCTGTAGATCACCTCCGTAGATGTCCTTTTCTGCATTTCTTTCAGCTGTCTCTTTACTTCCGCACCTGAACATCTTTCCTGCAAAATATGATAAAAAAAATAAAAACTAATACAAAAAAGCCCTAGACACACACAACTTGTAAGTGAAATGTTTTAGAAATACCATAAACTCATGGTATATCAGTGACCTACGGGAAGTCTATTGGTGGAATGGTATGAAGAAGGATATAGCGGGTTTTGTGGCCAAATGTCCAAATTGTCAACAAGTCAAGGCCGAGCACATGACACCGGGAGGTTTGCTCCAAGACATGAATATTCCCACTGAGAAGTGGGAGGAGGTGAATATGGATTTTTTTGTGGGGTTGCCTCGTACGCGAAGTCAACACGATTCTATTTGGGTCATTGTTGATAGGATGACTAAATCAGCCCACTTCATTCCCGTCAAGGTTACTTTTTCGGCGGAAGACAATGCTAAGTTGTACATCAAAGGGGTAATGAAGTTGCATGGGGTTCCTTTGTCTATAATATTGGATAGAGGTGCTTAATTTACTTCACATTTTTGGAAAGCATTCGAACAAGGGCTTGGTACAAATGTTAAACTTAATACCGCTTTTCACCCTCAAACGGATGGTCAAGCGGAATGGACCATTTAAACCTTAGAGGACGTGTTGAGGGCGAGTGTGATGGATTTCAAGGGTAATTGGGACGATCATCTTCCTTTGATAGAATTTGCCTACAACAATAGTTACCACTCTAGCATTGCCATGCCTCCGTTTGAAGCACTATTGTGAAGACGGTGTAGATCTGCGGTTGGGTGGTTTGAGGTAGGTGAGTTTGCTCTACTTGGTCCCGAACTAGTCTATGATGCCATTGAGAAAGTTTGACTCATTAGGGAAAGGTTGAAGACAGCCCAAAGTCGGCAAAAGTCCTATGCCGACAATAGAAGAAAGGATCTTGAATTTGAGGTTGGTGATTGGGTCTACTTAAAAATCTCACCTATGAAAAGCGTGATTAGGTTTGGCAAGAAGGGGAAACTTAGTCCCCAGTATGTGAGGCCATACCCAATCTTGAAGCATATCGGAAAAGTTGCTTATGAGGTGGAATTGCCAAATGAGTTGGCTCCGGTTCACCCAGTGTTTCATGTTTCCTTGCTCAAGAAATGTATTGGTGACCCGGTTTCTATCCTTCCTTTAGAGGATTTAGGAGTGAATGAGAACTTTTCTTATGAAGAGGTCCCGGTTGAGTGTTTGGACCGGCAAGTGACAAACTTGAGAAATAAGGAAGTAGCTTCCGTTAAGGTTCTATGGAGGAATCACTTAGTTGAGGGTGAAACATGGGAGGACGGGATGACATGATGTCCCGTTACCCGCACCTTTTTCCTTCTACTCATATTCAAGCTTGAGGTAACTAGCCCCTCTTAAGTTTAGTATTTTGGGAGTCATGTGTGTTGTATGAATTTTCCATGATTTCCCTATAATGTGCATGTTCTTGTGAGAATTCATGTTTTAGTATATATTGAGTTTTCATAACAATTATGTTCCTCATGTTGGTTTGCATTTTTGTATGATGATTGCATTTTTGACTTCATAAGATGAAATGATGAACATGCTTAATGATGTGTTGATGAGATGACACATTGGCTCTATTTTGTTGTGTTGAGCTTACTTGACTTGGAGAAGTTAGTTCCTCCCATGCTTATGTGAATTAATGAGTTGCTTGCATATTGAGTTAGTATAAGTAGCTCCTACTCTCTTGTATTGCTTTGGCCATGTAGTGAAAACGCAGTTGAAGTATCCTCCTTTGAAAATGTGCATGATGTGATTATGGCATTTTAGTTTTTCCACGTTTTGAAGTTTCATGCATCATGGGCAGCTAGTATAGTATTCCTAACTTAGTTTTGGTGTCTTGGTCGACATTCGGGGATGAATGTTCCCAAGGTGGAGATAATGTAACACCCCGTATTTCTAATGATCTAACCTAGACCCTATCGTGTAGTCTAGTAGCCTAATGAAGTCTAAATGAAAGGTTAAGGCCCTAAAATAATGTTCCTAACTTAGTACTAGGGTTCTAGTGCCTAAACGTCAAGCCACGACTCCTCTAGGACCCCCCCCCCCAAGGGTCCACGAGGAGGACCTAAGGTAAGGTCCAAAAAGCTGTCTAAAACAGCCTCATCCACGAGAGGCAACCTACGAGGTGTAGGTTGCCTCACGCCCCATTGGTGGGGGTCGTATGTCAACACTTGGTTTCTACCAAGTGCCCTCCAAATTGTCTAGCCACAACCCCAATCCACGAGCCTGCTGTACGGTCTGTGGACCGACTCACTCCCCGTGGATTGGTCTCGTTAGTTCAGACTTAGTCTCCTCACCAAGGACTCACTTGACCCCTCTCTGAACCAAACCACAGTTATCCAGGACGGTCCATGGAGACATCCATGCTCCGTGGGTTGGGGTTCATGGATCATGCCTGGCAAACGTCCTTGGTTCGGCATAAGGTAGGGGTGGTTTGGTAATTCATTAATTAATTAAGTTAGGTTGGGGGACGGCTATTTTAAGTTGTTTTAGGTATATTAAAGTATTTTTTTAGTATTAAAACAAGTCTTTAATCCCTCACAACTCAAAAATCAAACCCACTACCCTATCAAAACTTTCTCTCTCTAAACTCCATTGAAGAACAAAGAAGAAGCTTAAGATTAGGGTTCAAGCTCCAAGATTTTCATTCCAATTTCGTGGTATAACATCAACTAAGGTATGGGAACATTGATTCATGGAACATCTTTCTCTATGAAGCCCTTCAACTCTTGATTTCGAAATTAATACATTGTTCAAAAACTAGGGTTTCTATTCCAACCATGGTTTCTTCCTAAAAACGATTTTATTATGTTAATTACATTATATTATGTATGATTTGATGTTTAATGGTGATTTTCATTGTAAATTACACCTTGAACCCATGAACACCCCATGACCCTAATTTCAAGTATTGTGATGGTTGTATTGATGCAAGATGACTACTATGAATTGTTTTTATGTGAATTTAGTTATTGAATATTGTTATGTACATTCCTATTGAAGTATTTTTAGGTGTAATTGTGAGACATGATTCATTACCTTTAAAAGGGGTAAATTGCTAGGGTTTGTACATGATGAAAGTTGTGTATAACCTATTAATTCACTTAGATAGTAAACCTCCTATGACTAATGTGTAAAGTATGGTATTGTTGAAAGTATTGATCTCCTCTTACCCTTACACTTAATGATGCATGAATAGTCTAGGATGATGATGATGTGTTGTGTTGATTGAAAGTCTAATTCTCATGAAAACACTATGAATATTATGTGAAAGTCTTACTCACACACTAATGTTGATTCTAAGGTTGAAAGTACATTCTCACCTTTAATGAATCTATGAGCTATTTTGATGGATTGTATTGAATGAGGAATAGAGCATTCCTTCACACATGTAAATGCAATTCAAGACTTAATGATGTATAATTTGGGAATTTATGCTTAGCACCGAGTGGATATGGACAATGAGGTAAAGTCCCTCCCGCCAATGCAATAGTAAGGGTCATCCAAAGTGAACTCATGAGATGGAAGCCCCTCCGCCAATGCAATAGGGCGGGTTTTTAGAAGCAATCTCCATATCCCATAACTATGTGACAACATAGGACTTAACTAGTGGATCCACCTAGATGTTATACACTTAGTCCTACCTTAGGCAAGTAGGACACCTTCTTCGGTGTAGGTTTATACGACACCGGATTCCATGTAGCTCACTTGGTTTATGTCGGTTATGCTATTTTTCCTGAAATGAATGATAATAAATGTGACATGGACTATGCTATGACCTCTTGGTGAGTTTACCTAGTAGGAGTGGGTGTATGAGACTTCACTCTCACTTTGTGCAAGTGTACTTGGTAGGTTGTTGTGGGAGGGTTCCTTATTATTGTAATGAGATACAAATGCATGCATGTGTCTTAAATGGTTAGTTATTATTAATGACCTTCCTTGTATTCAAAGTAATGTTCATAGTTAAATTTTTTTATGGTGACTAATGATTATAATGAGGTTTAAAGGTGATATGCATGACCAAGGGAGCTTCAAGGGGACACTTAGTACAATTGTTCCTTAGAGGTTCCTAAGGTATTTATATTACCATGTAATGAGTATAAATGTGATTATGGCTTGTGTTGTACATTGTAAATGCATGTTGGTTTCTAAACTTGACAAAGGTATACTTTTCTAACAAAAATGTCCTTTTTATCATAATTATGGTTTTTATGCATGTTTCCATACTTAGTACATAAGATGTGCTAACCCCTTTCCTTCCTTCTACATCTTAATGAGTGTAGGTTCCGGCTAGGTGAATTTCACTCTCTCCTTTGAAGAAGACTTGGATTGCTTTCTCCAAGTAGCGGTGAGTCCTGAAAGTTTGAGGATGGGATTTACTATTTTCTAGTTCTATTGTACCTCTCATGGTGAGACTTTTATTGATGTATAAGGGCTAAGTCCCAAACTTTGTATTCCTATGTTTTAGATGGTGGTGTGAGACAAAGTCTAGATTTTTTCTATTACTTTCTTTTATAAAAACTGAAGTTGGACTTCGATTGGAAAGTTTTAAATTTCCACATTATTTCAATGTCTTATGTAATGATGATGCTAAAGGCTTGTATCAAACCCCTTCGAGGTCAAGTACGCCATGTTACGTCTAGGGGGTACTCCCGGGTCTTCATGAGTGAATCGTCCAAATAGACCCTTCATTTGCAACAGTTTCAATATTGTGTTGGTCACATTAAACACCGTATTGCTGACACTCGTGGGCAATCGAATAACACCCAAACTTCCTAGTTGATCCTCATTGACATCATGCAAATTTCCAATTTCATCATTGTGCCCAAGTTGACTAGCACTGCTACCATAAACACTCATCTCTTCACCTGTTTTAGAGTTGCCAATAAGAACACAAATAAGATAATTCAACTACAACAAAAAAAGTTCACGTCTATACTTCAATAAAAGAATTCTAAACACCACTCCCCAGTAGCAGCGCCATTTTTGGTAATGCTCAACTATATTTCATCCAATTCTAAGTTTAGGTGGTCGCTAACAAGTATATACATAACTAAGAGTTGGGGTCGATCCCACATGGAGTGATACAATAGAGAATTTGATTAAGAAGTAAAATTGTGTCCTAATCGTTTGTAGAAGTAAAGGTTTCGCAACATTAAAGTAAATCACATAGTTTTAACAACTAATATCAAATGGGGGATTTGGGTAACCAATTTAAGACAACTAACATGGGAAGTGAACAAGTAGAGTTTGGACCTTAGGAGTGTAATAAGTTAAATGCTAAATTTGTGTAATGAGTGATTACCATTTACTCAAAGGTGTTGAATCTCAGTGTGTAGGCTAGGTTTTAAGTGAAATAGCCATTTCTTAATCAACTATTTCATTTAAAGAGAATTCTTTCGAACCTGAACGAGCAAAACACAACCAAATTCCTTAATAAATCCACTATTTCAAGCTGGATTTGCAAAGATGCAATCAAACCCACATTCTGAAGCTAGATTCTTAAAGATGCAATCAATATAATCATCAATAAAGCGACTCTATTACCTCTTTCTCAAGAAAGCATAGAGAACTAAGCTATAATTGCATTTGCAACTACAATTCCTCAATAAAAACATGAATAATTCATTTAACCCACTTAAAAACAACAAGAAAATCAGTAACTAACAACATCCATTAGCTCATTAATGAATTTAACTACATAATCACACCCCAAGGAAAGGGGTTTTAGTCAAACATAGTGAAAAACAAGAAATCTTTACCAACAAAGTTTTCCATCTTATTTGCTAATGATCTGCAATTCCAAGATACTGAAATTTAAGCTAAAAATCTCTCAATCTCGAAATCTCTATTAACAACATGTAAAGACAATGTTGTAGAATATAAAAATTCAAAAACCTAGATGTTACGACTTGGAAAACTAGTATGTGATACTAGAGCCTTACGAATACGTTGTTGAGTTGATGTGGGATGATATGTTGTAAAATGAGTTCCCGAACTTAGGTTGAGGGGTTAAACGTCAAGGTACGACCCTCCAAGGACCAACCAAGGGTCCTTGAGGAGGAATATAATGCCTAACCCCAAGGCTGCCCCAAGAACCAAAGAGCTATCAAATGGCCATGACCAACAGATGGGACCTACTAGGTGTAGGTCCATCCACCCGTAGAGCTTGGTCGTAGGTCAAGAGTCAAGACCTCCTGATGAAGAGTTTCTGAAACAAACCACGGACATGCAGTACGGGGTATCAGCCTACTCACGGTCTGTGGGTTGGTGGGCGTAGATCACCACTGAAAATCTGCCCAAACTCTGCCACTTGAGAGGCAACTTGGTAAATTCCTAGGGTGGTTAGATTAGTTAGGGGTCGGTTTATTTTGATTGTTTAGAGTTATTTAAGGAATTTTAAATTATTAAACTACCTTTTACAACTCATTATTCCCAAAACTCAAAAATAGAAACCACCTATTCTCCAAATAATTCTCTCTCTAGAAACCTCCATTGGAGAAGAAGAAGTCAAGGTTTAGTGTTCAGGAGTTCAGATTTCTCACTAAATTTCATGGAGTTTCTTCAATCAAGGTATGGTAGTCTTCATCCTTGGTTATCTTCCATCCAAGGATCCCCTTCAGAACATGATTTCAAAGTTTCCAAAATCCCCCAAAAGTTAGGGTTTCAATCTAAGTCATTGGTTCAACTTCAAATCATTTTCAATGACTGTTTTATGATGAATTATGATTGAATTGAGTATTTAATGTTGTTTTATGATAAAATTCCCCCAAAATACTAAATTGTGAAATTGTGATTTCGGTTGATTGATTGTGGAAGTATGTTAAATTGATTATGTCTATAATGATTTTGTTATTTAATCATGATATTCCCCTTATCTAATGTAGTATTCTATATGTTTGAGTTGAGATTGATTCATAGCCTTGGAGGGTAAATTTATGAATGTTGATGTATACTCAAGATGCTTATGTATAGGCTTTGTGATTTCAAGGAAAGTAATGTGATCATGAATATAATGCAACGGTGGAGTTGTTGAAAGGTTATTCTCACATACAAACACACTAATGAATGAAGAATGAATGAAGTTTCTAAGATTATGTTAATGATGATGTGTTGATTGAAAGGTTATTCTCAATTGTACACTAATGAATGATAATGACATGTTGTAAGAGGATTTTCCGGCAATTGAGTTCATTTCTTCTAGTTCAAGCTTGAGTTAACTATTCATCAAGTTTGTGGTATGTCCTCATGGATCCGATGACAAGTGGTTTATTGTCATTTCATTTCTTCATTGTACTAGACACTTATTAGACTTTCTATTGTAAGGGTTGTGGCCCTAGTTTTAGATCAAGATGTTTTTAGATGGTCATGTGAGACAAGTAGATTTCCGCTATTTTAAATGATGTTTTTTGATTGTATGGATTTAAAGAAAAGTTTTAAATTCTGCACTATTTCATATGTGTTATGTTATGAATGCTATGAGCCTCTTCGGAGTCTTGCACGCCGTGTTACGTCCAGGGTATAGGCTAGGGTCATAACACTAGAGATAAGCAATGTAGGAACTCGTCTTGTTCTTTTAAAAGTGGCATTTATACGTTCCTAAACTTTCAGCATGGACTTAACTCGGCGAAGTAAGTCGGGTTCGCTGACCAGTTCGGTGATGCACCAAGTTGCTCCTCTTCTCACCTTTTCCCTTGGCGTTTTTATCAAATCGTTCTATAACTTTCTGCAAGTCAGATTGTCATCATCGATCTCTTTGGTGAGTCGACGAATAGCTTATCTACTCGCTAAGTTGGTTTTGTACATAGGATGGCATGCTGGAACTTTATGTGAGCTGAAGGTCCACTCGGCGACTTACTGAGTGGCTTTGGCAAGTTCCAACTATGCTTTCCTTCAAAATTATCAACTTTTTCGCTTCTTTTTGCCTCATAATCTCCTTGCCTTACTCTTGATCCTTCATTAATGCATCTCAGTATTTTAACACTAGTCATGAGAATATAATAGGCATTGAGGACACTATATCCTTGAATAATAAACACTAAATGATTTGAAATCCCCAACTCATCACTTTCTCGCGAAGAAACTATTCAGAAAAAGCTCTTGTAAAACAATCCCATTTCACATAACCTACGTTCTCACCCCTGTTTTCCTTCCACTACATGAATCAGATATTAGCCACATCCTTAAGTTGATCGGAGGTTTGCTCAATACTCAGTACCAGTCACTTGCATTACTCTAGGAATCTTATTAACCTCATCAATTAAGTAATGTGGGTCCTCACCAACCTTTGACCCTAGAAATTTTGGCGGATTTATACGAACAAAGTCTCGAACCCTAGTTGCAGCTAATCTACTAGTGGGGTTTGCAAGAACTAGGGCCTGCTGATTAGCTTGGTTGGCTACTTTTTGAGCCAATAGTTGGATCACATTCGTAACTTTACGATTCGGGACCGGAGGAACTGCATTAGCATTCTGTGTTTTAGCTCTATGAGGAGGCAAGATCTGAAACGCACAATGATGGATTAGAAAAGACAATTGAATCACACATCACACATGATAAGAATAGCAAGGGAAGTGAAGTTTTTCTTAAAACAATGTGTATCTTTCCCCTCATATATGTGGCGCGCTTCACACCAAGAAAGGGACTCTACTTAGTGCTCCTATCAAACACCCTATGAAACTTGAACCTTATGCTCTTATACCTTGTTTGTCACGCCCCAAGGCTAACCCCATACATGTAACACATTACCTCGGATAATGAGTGACTCCATGCTAACCCTCAGTCTTGCATATATTTAGTATATTGAAAATAACTAAGTAAAACATTTACTTTGTGCTGAGTCTACGATTTTGACTCATTTGGGGCTATATTTTCATTGTTTTAGTGTCCTCAATGCCTAATATATTCTCTAAATTAATGTTGAAGTGTTGATTTGCAGCAATGAAGGAAAAATAAAAAGGCAAGGTCATAACTAGGCAAAAAGAAGTGAAAAATCTGAAGAATTTGAAGAAGAGCAAATCTCATGATCACCAAGACCAATGGATGAACCCTCGAGTGTTCATTAAGCTCGCAAAATGTTCTAGAAGGCTAGCCCTTGGAAAAATCCAACATGGCGATGGAAATTGCAGTTCAGCGAACTGCCGAATGGATCGACGACAAGGACCCTGATCGCCTAAAGTTACAAAAGTTAAATGGTGAAGAGGCAAGTCAGGAAGGCGATGAAGAGAGACACTTGGCGCATCGCTGACTGATGAGTCCACAAATTGGTCTCATTTAGGGCTATATTTTGATGGAATCCTCAAATGCTTATTTTATCTCGATATATGATGAAAACCTTTAAGTTTCAGGTATTTGAAGTATGAGAGAAAGCATGGACACGATCGAGCAAAACGGAGAAAAAAAAGCTAAAAGAACGAAGAAAGGGAGATCTGCGAACTGTCAAACCCATTTGGCGAGTCGCCAATAGATCACATTTTCGCCTTTTGTTCCTGTGTACTGAGCCTTAAAGGAAAGGAGAAAATCGGCGGTGAAAAGAAGCAGTCGACATATCACCGAGAGACTCGGCGAAGCAGTGTTACATCGCCCAATGATCCAGGACACGAAGATGTTGAAGGCAACTAATGAAAGGCGGCAAAGTAGACGAAAGGGCTGATCGCCGAGTGCATCGGTGATCCCAACTAACGTCGCCAAAAGATCCTTCGGAACACATTTTCTTAAAACTATAAATACTAGTTCAGTTTTTATTCTTAGTAGCGAATTCTACCTTGTTTACCTAGTTTTGAGATTATTAACTTTTAGAGAGAGCCTTTGAGACATTCTCCCTATCTTTTGGAGAGTGTTTTGAAGAAATTGGAGCTTTCAAGGGTTTCATCTTCAAGAAATTGGCCTTGGATCTCTTGGATTCTTAACCTTTTGCCTATTTTAAGACTTAATCTTGCACACCCATTGATGGAAACTGAGATTCGTCTACTTCTTTATCTCTTTTACATATGTGGCTAAAAACCCCAATTCTTGGGGTGTGATTTGGTGAATATGAGTTAGATTTGTTATTGGGTCTTGCTTGCTGATAGTTTATTCATAGTTTAAATGTAAATTCATTTAGTGGTTGTGGATGAATATAATGAGGTTGTAGTTGCAAAAATAATCTCATATATGTGTTTTCGGCTTGCTCGAGAGAGAGGTCGTAAAACTAAGACCACTAAATTAATGGCCAGTGCGAGTGGGTCGACATGAGGTTCAGCTCGAGAGAGTGAACCTTAGTCCCATGTCCACACACTCAGCTCGAAAGAGTGAGTGGGCTAAGGTGTAAGTTGTTCTTCATGCGACAAGTGGGTGTTGGAGAGGAACCCGCTTGAAACGGGGTAAGTTGCTCGAGAGAGAGCTTATCCCCTTTAAAGTCTAGCCTAGTCACAAATACTCTATGAATTCACTATCACAAGCATGTGCCCAGTGATTTAGTTTATCATGTATTCCTATCACATCCAAAGAATCCCATCTCCATACTTGTAATTTTCCTTATTTTCATTGTTTTAGTTGTTTCTTGCTTACAAACCCACACTTGAATATTTGAGGCTTGCGTCACCCTATTTAATTTACAATGTTTTTACTCATTAATGTCTTTAGCTACGATTAGCTTTTGCACGTTTGCACTTAACGACTAATTTTCACACCCACTCTCTTGGGACAATCCCAACCCTTGGTTGGGTTACTAAACTATTGTACGATCGTAGACACTTGCATCAGAAGTTGTGTCTTGAATACGCAAACATCAAAATGTCGCCGCTGCTGGGGAGTGGTATTAGGAGAATGATTTGAAGTGTGTCCTCAACACGATTGTTCCCCCTGTCTCTAGACTCCTTCCTCTCATAAGGGGTTATGTACCTCCCTTGACTCATGCACTGGTTTTCCACCTCTGTTATTTTGGTGGACAACTCATGTTGTTGAGTTACTAGTGCGGCTAACTCGAAGTCCCTCTGGACTCTTTGGCTCGTCTCAGCCAAGTTGTCACCATTTCCCCCAGCCATGCTTAGGGTACCTACCTACATCAACAAATTCAAAGGAAAACAAAACTAAAAATAAGATTAGTAAACTACGATTATTGAAAGCAGAGTTCGACTTAAACCAAAAACTTTCACTTTGAATTTTTCGCACATTTTTGCCACCCGCTATATGCTCTTGAAAGTGGCTGTTCTTTTGCAAAAAATTGAGTCTCGGTTCCGATCAATACCGATGACTTGAATAGTTCTCTCAATCGAACGAACATGAATGTACGGCTACGATGACACCAAATGAAGTTGCATAAACAATATGTGAACTCTTTGCATCTCATTATGACTAGCTTAGTATCAAATTGATTCTATTGTGATGATCTTTGCACACTAGCAAAAGTGTTGAGTCTTGTTTAACTTATAGTCTCAATGCCTAGTGTAATGAGTTTACCTGTGAACTATGCATGATAGATCCTAGAATTTGCCCCGTTGGTCCAGTCAACTAAGTTATGCTATCTCTTGATATGATCTTAGGCAACTTCTACGAGTGTGAACCAATTTGACATATACCTCTTTTGTGACATACCTTGTGAGTGTGTGATTCTCTCTTGAACACCCCTTGAGCCTTACCTTTCTTTGGAAGAAACTTGATGAAAACTAGACCTTACTTAATCCATCACCCATAATCCTCATGAAGTTGTGGTTAGTTTGAATAGCCAATTTAGGCCAAAAGCGTAAGTTGGGGGTGTGGTGAAAAGAGAAGGCAAATCAAGAAGTGCAAAAGAGTCCCTCTTGCCCATGATTTTGGGGAAAATGGAACCCCTCCATATAAAAAAAAGGAAGAAAAAAACAGAAAAGATAAAGAAAAAGAATGAAAAAGAAAGTTGTGGAATAAAGTAAAGTACAAAAGAAATGTGGTTTGCTAACAATTCATGGGAAGTGAATAATAGGATGACTCATGAGCACTAATGAAAATGATGAAGGAAAAGGAAGGAAGTGTTGTGAGCACCACATCTCGTGAGGATGAAAGTCACTGAGCCTAAATGACCATACCTTTGCACTAAGTCCCATTACAAGCCTTGAAAAGACCTTTTTGATCTTGAGTGAGATGACACAAATGTTGATTGAAAAATACGGGTAAACCTAAGGATGAAATTATGCATTATGTTCTTCTTTGTGAGTGTGAGCGTTGTATATGATACCAAAGCTTTAAACTGTTAAACCATTGTGTGAATATGGAATCATTCTTTGTGTGAGGGCATTTGAACACTATAGTTGAGCTTGAACATGCATTTGAAGCAAGTATTGTGATATGAGATTCGTTGATATTGGTGAGTCACAACTTGAATCTTTGAGTGCACATTTGATCTTTGCATAAGTAAATTGATTCTTGTTGTGTGCATTCATGATTGAGTCTCATGTAGCATTGTTCGAGACACCCTTTTTGAACGGCTGAACTTGAGTTTGCTTGAGGACAAGCAAACGCTTAAGTTTGGGGTGTTGATGAGTCCACAAACTGGACTCATTTAGGGCTATATTTTGATGAAATTGTGTCCTCAAATGCTTATTTTATCTCGATATCTGATGAAAACCTTTAAGTTTCAGTTATTTGAAGTATTAGGAAAAGCATGGACACGATCGAGCAAAATGGAGCAAAAGAAGTTAAAAGAACGAAGAAAGGAAGATCTGCGAATCGCCGAACCCATTCGGCGAGTCGCCAATAGATCACATTTTCGCCTTTTGTTCCAGTATGCTGAGCCCTAAGGGAAAGGAGCAAATCAGTGGTGAAAAGAAGAAGTCGGTGTATTACCGAGTGACTCCGTGAAGCAGTGTTACATCGCCCAATGATCCAGGACATGAAGATGCTGAAGGCAACTGCTGAAAGGCGACAAAGTAGACCAAAGGGCGGATCGCCGAGTGCATCAGCCATCCCAACTAACGTCTCTAAAAGATCCGTCGGAGCACATTTTTTAAATATTATAAATACTAGTTCAGTTTTTATTCTTAGTAGCGAATTCTACCTTGTTTTACCTAGTTTTGAGATTATTAACTTTTAGAGAGAGTCTTTGAGACATTCTCCCTATGTTTTGGAGAGGGTTTGAAGAACTTGAAGCTTTCAAGGGTTTCATCTTCAAGAAATTGTACTTGGATCTCTTGGATTCTTAACCTTTTGCATGTTTTAAGACTTAATCTTGCATACCCATTGATGGAAACTGATATTGGTATACTTATTTATCTCTTTTACATGTGTGTCTAAAAACCCCAATTATTGGGGTGTGATTTTGTGAATATGGGTTAGATTTGTTGTTGGGTCTTGCTTGCTCATAGTTTATTCATAGTTTAAATGTGATTTCGTTTAGTTGTTGTGGATGAATCTAATGAGGTTGTAGTTGGAAATATAATCTGATATATGTGTTTTCGGATTGCTCAAGAGAGAGGTCATAAAACTAAGACCACTAAATTGATGGCCAGCGCGAGTGGGTCGACATGAGGTTCAGCTCGAGAGAGTGAACCCTAGTCCCATGTCCATACACTCAACTCGAGAGAGTGAGTGGGTTAAGGCGTAGGATATTCTTCATGCGGAAAGTTGGTGTGCGAGAGGAACCCGCTTGAAACGGGGTAAGTTGCTCGAGAGAGAGCTTATCCCCTTTAAAGTCTAGCCTAGTCACAAATTCTCTATAAATTTACTATCACAAGCATGTGCCCAGTGATTTATTCTATCCTGTATTCCTATCACATCCGTAGAATCCCGTCTTCATACTTGTATTTTTCCTTATTTTCACTATTTTAGTTGTATCTTGCATAAAACCCCACACTTGAATATTTGACGCTTGCGTCACCCTATTTAATTTACAATATTTTTACTCGTTAATGTCTTTAGCTACAATTAGCTTTGGCACGTTTGCACTTACCACTATTGTACGATCGTAGTCACTTGCATCGGAAGTTGTGTCTTGATTACGCAAACATCACTGACCTTGTCGGCCATGGACGACTAACTCCGCCGACTGATCCAAAGGCTGAAAATCTTGTAGAGTATAAATGTGATTTTTAAAAGAGTTTTGGGTGTTCTTCTAGTTCCAAAAACTGGAGACACATTCTAACTCAGGGTTTTGTATCCAAACATTGATCTTATTAGTTTTTCAGTAGAATTTCATATTGGGTTTTGATTTTAAGTTGATTCCAATAATTGTGAAACTTGAATTTTGTTACCCTACTGATGGAGAATATAGTTTGTAATATTTTCTTGTTTTTTATAATGTGTGGCTAAAACCCCATTCTTGGGGGCGTGATCATGTGATTAAATAATCTAATTAGCTTATTGGTATTCTTAATTACTAATTTAAATGTTGTTTTGAAGTGGGTTTGATTTATTGTTGTGTTTCAAGCCATGAATTGTAGTTGCGAATGCAACTCTACCTTAGCATTCTAGGCTTGCTTTAAAATGAAGTTTTACAATTAAGGTTATCGATTAATGATTGTAGTGATTGGATTATTGTGGGTTCAACTTGATAAAGTGAATCCTAAATTTGATCCTACCAACCTAGCAGAGAGAGTAGATTAATTGAGGTTTTGGGTTGTTCATATTGTTAAGCTTGCCAAGGTTCGATAGAACTTGCATGAATCGTGATAGTTGATCGAGAAGTGGCTATGACATCTAAAGCCTACCCTACCAGCTAAGATTCATTGTCTTTAGTAAATTTTAATCATCCATATAGCGAAAAAATGGTATCAGAGCATTGGATGATAAGAAATATAAGAAGAAACATACTAGTAGAAAGTTAAGAAAAATAAGAAGAAAATTAAACAAATTATATCCGGAATATAAACAACTTAATATCACAAAAACTGATAACGAAAAATTAGATCAATTAATAGATAATATATCT
>JAJOOD010014085.1:0-17286 GCA_029582525.1 Solanum tacnaense | reverse complement strand
TTAGAATAATATTATCTATAGAAAAAAGAATTACATATAACACAATCTTGCAGTACTTCACTATTTAAATATTAGACATATATAATATAACAATTACATACTCATAAAACCCAACAATCACAAAGTCATTTACCTCATAATTTGCATAACCTTCTTCTTAGTAGTATATTTATATGCTCAAGATTTGATGAATTTATTGAGATTAATATTTACCGTTTCTTTCTTCTTTACTCAACATGTTAATTATCATCTTTAATTTAGCCATTAGTCTCTTTTCATTTATTTAAATTGTCTTTTTATTTGTCCATTATAAATTTTCATAAATAAGAGATAATTAGAGTTTTTTTATATTTACCATTTCTTTCTTCTTTACTCAACATGTTAATTATCATCTTTTTTTCTATGAATTAAACTATATTTTTAAAATTAATTCACATTACACTCCATGTTCTATTCATTATAATAAATAAAAACTTGATCCACATAACTATAAAATTGTATCTACATACTTTCTTGAGTAGCATATATGGATATGTTAACTCCTTTTTCTACATTTATTTTCAAAAATATCCAAACCTGAAAATCCGAGAAGTTAACCTTACAATAACAACAAAAAACAAACAAAAAAATAAAGTTAACTAATCAAGTAAAAACTTTAAAAAATATTTAGTTATGAGTTAAAAGAAGAAAGAAGGAATCTGTTATCAGCATAACATAATTCAATTCTCCAAAAACTATAAAGAAAGGAAGAAAGTAAAAATAATCAGATTCTCTAGAAACTACAAAATAAGCAACAAAAAAAAATCTCCAAAAACTACAAAGAGAAGCAAAAGAGAAATATCAAATCATTTTTTCTAAAAAAAAATTCATGATTTGTTTCACCAAGAATCCAAAAGAAGTAATATTAGATGTATAATTGCAATAAAAAAAGTGATAATTATATTAAACATGTCAAATCATTATCAAACTATGCAAGAATGTCTAACACTAATATTCTCTAGAAACTACAAAGAGAAAAATCAAATCATTTTTTCTAAAAAAATAATAATCTTGATTCGTATAATTAAGAATCCAAAAAAATAATTAAAACATAATTACAATAGAAAAAAGTGATAGTTATATTATGCATGTCAAATCATTTTACCTCGTAAAATCAAACTATGCAAGAATGTCTAATATTCTTCATTATAGATCTCTCTCCTGCAAAATCATATCAAGACAAAAAATTAACCAACCAAACAGACAAAAGGTGAAAAATAAGAAAAATAAAAATAAAATAATTATCACATATGTCTCAAATAGGTTTTTATAAGTGTGATTTTGAAGACTTATAAATTTATATATTAAATAATTTGAAGGGTATGAATATGAAAGGTTAGGAGTTATAAACATTATTAAATTAATTAAGAGGTTTTATGTAATTGAAGATGTATGAATTAAAGAAATGATTTTATAAAATACAATAATTAAAAAAAATAGAAAAAATGTAAAAAATGTAAAAAAAAACCACAAGTGGACTAACTAAATGTGTTGAAGTTTTCTTTTTTGATAGAATGTGTTTCCCAAGTGGACTAACTAAATGTGGAATGCAAAGTCATCCCTGAGACACAGAACAAATTGATATAATTTGTGGGAGAAAACTAGGGATTCATGTACAAGTAGAAGTTGAGCATTTTATTCCGATAGTAATCATAAATTTTCACAATATTTTGTTACATTAGATGTTTGCATGGCAATTACAGGACTCCTCTTGCTTGGTGAAGTAATTTCTTGAATTAGATGATCAATCATTCTCTCTATTGTGTCATGTATCGCCACTTCACAGTTCAAATTTGGCACCGGAATAAGGGAGAAGAAGCTAGAGTTGTAGGGAGGTTAGTAGAACACTCTAGAACTCCCTAGAGAATTTCCAAGAAAGCTTTAGAATTTCCTAGAATTTGTAGAGAATTCTAGAATGGGACCAAAGTGTAAATATTGTAGGGACTTGCCAAGTAATTTTTAATTGCACTTTAGCCCCTAGGTTGTAGTATAAATAGATGGGGCATTCATTTGTAAGTCATCCAAGCTTGAAGCAAGCAATCCAACCAAGTTGTAATCATTCCACAAGCAATACAAAAGCCTTCTTCCAAAGCTTTCTAAGTCTTTCTTTTCATTCTCTTAGCGATCTTAAGTTCAAAGGGTTTACTTGAGCTTACAAGATCTTGAAAGATTAGTGAGTAAGTTCTCAAGTGTCGCACGGAGCTTTAGTAAGACTCTAAGTCCGTGACAACGTAGTATCAGAGCAAATGTTTGATACTAACAGAATGGCCAACGAAGGAGATGTGAACACCGCTAGCACCACCAACGTCCGACTGGATGGTGGAAGGAAGAACCACAAGGGAAAGAAGCACCAAAAGAGTAATAAGGAAATGTTGCTCGACCCAACACCAAGCGAGGCGCTAACATCTCACCAACCTTTAACCACTGAAGAAAGTGACGATGACCGTGGCGAGGAGCCCATTGATGTCATACCTAGAGAGGAGTGGATTGCAAGGGTTGAAATGACGAGGCAGGCGGTGGAGATATTAGGCTGGAATTTGAACGTGGCCGATAGAAAGTTCAAGACTCTCGAGGACTTCACCCTTGAGGAGATTGACAATATCCGCAAGGATTTGGAGGGATGCCAGCGTGCCGAGTTTGAAATGAAGGAGACTATCACTTCCTTGGAGTGTCAGCTCATGAAGGCGTTCAGCACAATTGAGACCATGAAGGCCGAGAAGAAAGCACTCAATGAGGGCTTAGAAGTTGGAGAATCAATGTCATCCGACCGCGATAAGAAGGCCAAGGTCGAGGCTCCCAATCCACCTATATTCAAAGGCGTCCATGACGCGCAAGAGGTGGAGAATTTCTTATGGCACTTGGAGAATTACTTCAAGTGTAACCAAGTGAAAAACTACGAAAACAAGATCAACATTGTTGTGTTGTACCTCTTGGAGATGGCCATGCTATGGTGGAGACGTAAAGTGTCAGAGATAGGGAAAAGATTTTGCACCATCAACACTTGGGAGCAATTCCAAGTGGAGTTCAAGAAGGCTTTCTTCCCTAACAACGTCATCTATGAGGCGAAGCGCACGTTTAGGGAGCTGAAGCAGATGGGCAACATATGCGCATATGTGAATGAGTTCACTACCCTTACGCTTCAAATTCCTAACCTCATGGATGATGATATGTTGTTCCACTTCATGGATGGGCTGCAAAATTGGGCCAGGATGGAGTTGGAATGTCGACAGGTCAGGACCATCGATGAAGCGATCACGCAGGCCGAAGCTTTGACAGACTTCAGGCACGAAAAGCTCGACAGAGCCAGAGGAGAAGAAGTGAGAGGTAGTCATGACCATGGTGGGGTAGATCGTGGCAAAGTCGAGGAGCAGCGGCCACGTTCCAAGAATCATGATACTTATAGGTCCGATGGCAAGAAGTATGGACGTCGTGGCGACACGGAGAGAAAGGCAGAAACCGCCAAAAGAAACGGTGGCTATATATGCGGTGGCCACATGGCTATGCTAGGTGCCATGAACTGAAGAGCCTTGGTGCTATCCTACGAGAGCGGAAAGAGAAGGATGCACAGGAACAAGGTCAAGATGCAGAGATGACGCAGTTGGGCTTGATAGGTCTATGCGGAGCCTTCACGAAGCAGCCAGATAAGCCAAGAGGATATGACGCGCAGTATGTCGACCTCATAATTAATGGAAGACCCGCTTGTGCTATGGTCGACAGGGGTGCAGAGGCTAATATCATGACCAAGATGGCAGCAACAATGTTGGGGCTGAGTTACAGTCCAAGTAACGCCTAACTTAGGACGGTCAATGCACCACAGACTCCCGTGTGTGGAGTCGTGTGCATGGAGTAAGCATCATGCTAGGCGAGTGGCAAGGTAAGACCAATTTCACTATCGCTCCTTTAGACCTCTTTGATATCATTCTAGGGGAGGAGTTCTTCCAAGAGTGTCACGCGGTGATCAACCCTTACCTCCAACGACTTCTAGTCATGGAGCAAGGAGGATCATGTATGGTGCCCTTGGTTAAGGTACCGAAGACAGAAGAATAAGTCTGTCTAACAACCATGGAGCTCGAGAGAAACCCTAAGAGGAAGGAGTCAACATTCATAGCCACCATTGCAAGTTCAAAAAAAGACAATGGTGCTAAAGGCTCCTTGCCACCATGCACGAAGAAGGTTCTAGAAAAGAACAAGGTCGTGATGCTGGAGGAGTCGCCAAGACGCCTGCCTCCTATGAAGGAAGTAGAGCATAAGACCGAGCTAGAAGAAATAAGGAAGCAACTGAAGGAGTTGCGCGAGGGCGTTGATCGAGTCAATGGACTACTGGTCACGCGTACGAGAAGGCAAGACTCAGTTGCCGATGCAGCGACGATGCGACGTGGTTGTGGGGAGGTTAGTAGAACACTCGAGAACTCCTTAGAGAATTTCCAAGAAAGCTTTAGAATTTCCTAGAATTTGTAGAGAATTCTAGAATGGGACCAAAGTGTAAATATTGTAGGGACTTGCCAAGTAATTTTTAATTGCACTTTAGCCCCTAGGTTGTAGTATAAATAGATGGGGCATTCATTTGTAAGTCATCCAAGCTTGAAGCAAGCAATCCAACCAAGTTGTAAGCATTCCACAAGCAATACAAAAGCCTTCTTCCAAAGCTTTCTAAGTCTTTCTTTTCATTCTCTTAGCGATCTTAAGTTCAAAGGGCTTACTTGAGCTTACAAGATCTTGGAAGATTAGTGAGTAAGTTCTCAAATGTTGCACGGAGCTTTAGTAAGACTCTAAGTCCGTGACAATTGTCACCATAAAAGTATGCTAAATGAGTTTAGAAAGCATAACTATGCAAGTTTTCTTAGAGATGCCATGAGTAAGTATCATTGTTTATACAGCTACATTATTGTACATACAATGATTTATCAATTTTTTGAAGAAAAAAAATTGTGCTCTTTTCAATATATTGTCTCAAAACCTATATCAAATATGTATAATAATGTCATATGTACTTCACTTTGTTAAAGAAATATGTTGTGTGTTTTTTTTTTATGATTTTAGTTTTAATAGGTTTTATTTCATTTTTTTCATTTGAAATGCTAATTTATTTATTTTTAAATGATGTTCATCTAACACCAATAACAATATTATTTTGTGTTTAATTCAATAATAAAATTAAAATTTATTTCTTCTATATGAATTTATAAAAATATTGTTTTTCTTTTAATTAATTTTTTTATAAACTGCGTGATCAAATTCACTAGTTGAAAATATATGTGAACCATAAAAAAAAAATAGGCCCAGGGATCCTCTTTCTCATCATCTTGATTCTTGTGCAGCGGATCATGTATTATTTAGCTTCAACTGCATGTTAGCCTTGGGTGACATGCCGGTACATATTGTGTTTGGGATTTATCACTATTTCTTGGATCATTTTTCTTCTTAGCTCGTGGAAATGTATAACTAGAACAAGATCGTTCTTATCGAATTGTATTTTATTTTTTGATATAATATTTATTAATATGAAGAAATTAATACATAGAAGGGCAAAATTGTCAAATTTAAATTAATTTATATTTATTTTAAATAGATTTAAAGAATGATTACAAGAAAATGAAAATAAAAGAGATAGATGTAATATCGTAAACCACATAAAGGTGAGTGTTATAAAGCGAAATCTGAAGAGATCTAGGTCTCTGAAATTATCCCTAATTTCTTCTCCTACTTGCTACATTCAAGTCACATTAATCGATATAAGGTCAATACCAAATCATGCCTGACTTTAACTAATATTCTAGAATTATTACTTTCTCACTTTATTTCAGATCCACTTGTTATTATCAGTTCATTCTTCTTTTCCACTTAACACATTGACATTACTAGTCATGCAACCCTCTTTGCGTTCACCCAACCAAAAAATTATTACTACTAAATATTACCACCCTTTATAGTTATCAAATACAACATTGTTCTTTAAGAACTCAACACAAAGAGGTGTAGTCTTTAGAGTTAAAAGGCAAAAGAGAATTTCATGATTAGAGTGAACAAGGGGTATTTCAGATATAATCTTTGATTGGGAGAGTGCTTGTATGAGGTCTACTATGGGTATTTTCTAGCTATTACTTTAAGTTATTAATTATTGTGCTTTATTTTTTTACGTCATTTTCAAATAATATATGTTACTTACTACTTTTCTCAATTTATATGGCATTAATGGAATTTTGAGAAACAATGGACTCTTTATATGTCTTCTAAGTATTTTAAGTTGTTAATTATTGTGATTAATATACGTATTTTAAGTTGTTAATTATTGTGATTTATAGTATATTCTACGTAATTTTCAAATAATGTATATAAGTTCTTTTGTCCCATTATATTGCACATATTGAATTTTAAAGAGTCAACAATTTTTTTACATGTTTTTTAAATATTCAAATTGTTAATTATTGTGATTTATAATATTTTTACGTCATTTTCAAACCATACAAGTTACTTCCTCTATTCCATTTTATGTAACAATGACAAAATTTTCAAGAATCAATTAAATTTACGGAAAATTACGCGTATAAACAAACATATACTAGTTAATTAGTTAACACAGCTATAGTTTGCCTTAATTACAATTCGCGACCTACTTTTAGCTATAATTACACTGCTCAACTTTTTAGTTTTGTATAATTCGCACGTTTGTATAATTTGGAATTTGTATAACTTTTGTATAATTTGGAATTTGTATAATATAATTTGTATAAGTGTTTACACTTCTAATATTTGTAATTGTATAAATTCGTTATTTCGAGTTTATACAAAAATAACTGAATTATACAAATATATCTGCGAATTATACAAATCCACGAATTATACAAACGAGATAGTTTAAACTGTACCTACAGCCCGTAAATATGCAAACTATAGCTATGGACCATAATTAAGTTTGCTATAGTGGCTATTTGCGAAAGTAACCCTTAAATTTATTATGTTTTTGAATATTTTAAATTGTAAAAAATCATGATTTATTATATTTTTTATATAATGTATAAAAACTAACAAAAATAAGACTTATAAATTTAAATTTAAAGATAATAAGTCCTGAAACTCCCCTAACAAACCATTATAATTTTGATAACTTGGAAAAATAAATCAATAGGCGGCACAATGGAGAGCTGCTTCTGAGACAAACACACATCGTCGCCGTTCTTCTGAGACTAACAAAAGATCATAGGTATTTTGTTTCTTTTCCTTTCTCTTTGCAAATAGTTGAATTCGAAGATTGCTCTACAAAGTTAATTTTAAATTGTCTATTTCGTATTACGTAGATGATATTGGATCTAACGATTCACCAAAAAGTTTTTTTTTTTTTTTAATCTGTAATTACCGTTTTGTGTCACAAGTAGTTGTTTCAGATTTTGGATGCTTTAATTTGTGTAATATCTCTTACTTGTTTAGAATAATATACATTCTATAACTGGATGTTTATTGTGACAAAAGTATGTGAAAACTACTAAAATTTCAATAAATACCATGTCTGAAGTCCACCTCTGTTGTTTAACAATCATTCAATTTATTTTTTGTCTGAAGCATGTTTATAATCTTATATTCTGACTTTTTCTTTCTTTCCAGCTATTCAGAATTTAAAGTGGCAATGATCAGTAGATGCTTTAAGAAACTTAAAGTTGAAAGGGACGAACTTGATAGACTTACAAATCTCCCTATTAATGTCAAACACCAGATTCAGGAGCACTTATCTGTGGAAGAAGCGGCAAGAATGAGTGTTTTGTCTAAACCGTGGAAACATATTTGGATTTCAATTCCCAAGCTTGTATTTTCTGCTGACTTTTGCCACAACAAGCCATTAATAATAGACGTCATTAATACAATTCTGTTGCAACATTTTGGAGCCATTAAGACATTCCTCGTCAATATCTCATCAATACCTTCTTCTCAGCACTCAGTTATTGATGAATGGTTGCTTCTGTTGTCAAGAAACGGTATCATGGATCTCACCCTTGAGAATCTAGACAAGGATCGTCTGATTCTCAACAATGCTCCTTATAAATTGCCTTCCTGCGTGTATGGCATAAATAAACTAGAAAGTTTGACCCTGTCGAAATGCATTTTCAGGCCGCCATGCAGCTTTACGGGTTTCCACATGCTCAAAAACCTTTCACTACTTAAAGTCGTCTTACATTTAGATGTTGCAACTTCTTTCTTGTGGATGCCAGACCTTGTGATTCTGCAAGTTAAGTTGTGTAGTGGTTTTCCTAACTCGAAAATATATGCTCCAAAACTTTCCCAAATATCATTCCTTATCATTAGAACCAAAACCCTTGAGTTGGGTCATTACATGGACTGTCGGATGCTGACAACAGTTATACTTGCATCGTCAATAACAAATCAAGATAAACCGATAAACATGACCTATCTTCTCAAGTGCTGGCCTGAAGTTCGTAATTTTGGTCTGCACACTTACTACCTCAAGTCTGTTGCTACTGAAGCAGAGAGGCTCCCCACATACCTCAACAACTTGAGGACTCTCGTGTTATATGAGCTTGATTTTGATGATGAAGATCATATATTTGCTCTTCTAGGAATGCTTAGAATTTCTCCCAATTTGGATATCCTCCTTTCTGAGTTGAGCTCCAAGAAGAAAGGTGTCATGACACTACAGGACACTAGGACTATTCCACAAGCTTCAAAGATTGATAATAAAAAAGTTCCATGGTTCAACAACTGAAATGTTCTTTGTAAGGTTTATACTTGCCTCTGCACCTCTACTCCTGAAAACCGTCCTTAATGAAGATGCAGAAAGTGTTCATGAAAGCAAATTCTCAAAGGAGTTGATGGGGTTCCCTCGGGCATCTCCTAAATTGCAAATATATGTGAACCATAAAAAAAAATAGGCCAGGGACCCTCTTTCTCATCATCTTGATTCTTGTGTAGAGGATCCTGTATTATTTAGCTTCAAGTGCATGTTAGCCATGGATATTTATATTTACACTAAGTAATTTTTTTTCCATAACAAACAATTTACTTGTTAGAGATTGTTTCGTGTTTACCCAACTCAACATTCTTAAGGTTCTATCTATAGTAAAAAATTAGGCACCAAAATTTTGTGATTCCATCTGAGCAATCAATACTTGAAACAATTGCAAACCTATTAAAAGCTACAACATTCCTCGGAAATCATGTTTACCGTATGCATTCATCTGCGTATTAAAAATGTTGGGATAGTAAGTTACTGTTAGCAAGATGAAGTCATAAACATCTAATCTGATACTTCATGACAGAAGGGGAAACATCAATTTTCAAGAGTTTTTTCTTTCCTTCGATGTCTTTATTATTTATTTGTTATTTGTTGAATTATATTGAAATTCACTGTAATTTGACAAGTGTCAGAGACACTGTGCTTAAGAGATCTGTGATATCGAGTTATTATAGCAATAGCGCATGTTGTGACCAAGTGATCTTAGTACATTCTTGGTAAAATAGTTCATTATTAGAACTGATCAAAAGGCTTTAAAATTCTTGATGATAAATGGTCTTTAAGTGATAGGGGATTTTAACCTAAAGACAACATAGGAGGGAGGGGGGTCAAAAGAAAGCCAGGATATGGCAAAAGCATCTTTTTGGATCGAATGGGCTTTTGTGAGAAATGGCGGAATTTGATACATAAGTCTCCGAGCAATTCTATACAGGCATATCAACATATCTGTTGGATAGTTCCTTATTGATTAAAGCAATACGGTGCCTTTGCTGCATAAGGATTGTTTTGGCATATTGTCTTCTTACTCATGGTCTTTCGAGGTTTCATTTTCTAGTTTACGCATGACACCTAATTATTTCGGTCCTAACAATGCAAGATGTTGTATGTTCTCAGAGGAATCACATGGATTATGCCTGAAAACATTTCAACAACATTAGCAAGCTGGGAAGCAGAAGGGTGGGAGGGTAGAGAAAGACAAGAATTGGAGAATTTTAAATGTTTGAAAATAGGATCAACTCTGTTAATGAAGCATGAGAAGCTAAGTGCATGCATACATTTAAGTATAAGTTTTAGGCTGAAATTAGGATAATAGCGACATAAACAAGCCCGTTCATTTAAATCCAACATTATATAGGACAAACTCGAAAAAATATATAACAAATGTCTAGGAATCATAGTGAAATAAAGGACAAGAAAGAGCGGATTGATTGAGTAGATTGTTCATCAATGATAACGGCGAAAGGGAAGGGAAATGAAGATGAAGCTTCTTTAAGAACAAATGATTCTTCTGCTTATCAAAAGAAAATGTATCAGTAATTCCTCTGTTTTATCAAAGTCTGGTTTAGAAAGATCTAATTTCCTCCTTTCACAGAATTTATGGATCATAGAGTCACACAGATTAACTTCTGTGTCAGTTAATTACAGTTGTATGACTTTGACTGCTGCCAGCTTTCCACAGTGATGTGTTGCTTTCCCACTACATACATAAAATCTTTGCATCATACTATAGAGTTCGCAGAACTGGCAAAGGGATAAAAACAAAGTATAATAATGAATACAACGACATACTCAGTTATTATATTGATTACAACGACATACTCAGTATAATCGCAGCAAAATAAACACACAAGAATTCCTTACCCATCTTCCGATTTAGATTTCAGTTGAATTTGCATGAATTCCTTATCAGTATCTAAAAGATTCAGTTATGCAACACAAGTCCAGGGCTAAGTTAGTGCATGAATTATAAAAAGGTATCAACCCATTCATTGGCTAAATTAGTGCATTTAATTTAAGAGATATGAGGATAGAAGTAACTTTGTTGGGAATTAGGTCCATATAGGCAATACATTACTCATATGATAAACAATAACATGACATTGCAAATTATACACACCTGAAGAGAAAGAAGAACTTAATTTCATTAATGAAATGGAATAATTGGAAACATATCAATAGCCTTACTATGATATTTACTTAACCTAAATGTCACCTCAACAAACAAAACAGACCATCTTTGGTTTAGTTAAAGTTAGTTACTCTAAAATCTAGAAATCCGGGTCCTTAATCAAACCTAATACTCAAAAAAATTGGTTTAGTTGAAGTTGGTTACTTTAAAATGCAGAAATCCGAGTCCTTAATCAGCCTAATACTCAAAAAATTGAGGTGTCTTTATTCAAGCGTAAAGTATGAGTGCATCCTTATTCAAGCGTAAAGTACGAGTGCACCCAACTACAATACAAGACATGGAATGAGCAAAGTACGAGTGCAACCCAACTACAATACAAGACATGGCATGACGGACCAATACACATGGAAAACAATAGTCTGAAGCATGTCCTTTTTTCGAAGGATAGTAGGCTAGTAAGCGGTAAGCATGTCCTTCTTTCGAAGGTTAGTAGGCTGGTAAGCAGCAAGCATGTCCTTCTTTCGAAGGGTAGTAGGCTGCTGAAAGAGGATTTGATTTGGATTGCATAATGAGGAGATAACAATAGTTGGAAGCATGTCCTTTGATGGCTAGTAGGGTAGTATGACTGTATGAGTACTAGAATAGTGAAGGAAAAGAGGGTATTGGAATATGGGTTCATTTGGATTGCACAATAGACGTTCATGAAAGATATGTCAACCAAAAAATCAATATATCATTCACTTTTGATCTCTAAGACTTTGCTATTATTATATAACTAGCCTTTAGTATATGTTCATAGTTTATAACTTCGTATGCAATAATGCAAAAGTATGGCTCCCATTTTTCTTTTCTACTACTCCCTCCGTCCCATTTTATGTGGCAACATTTAATCGGGCACGGAGTTTAAGAAATAAATGAAGACTTTGAAATATTTACCAAATTGCCCTTTAAAAAGTAGATTCACTTTTCTCTCACCTCATAAATGTATTGGAGTATTATTTTAAGATTAAGTGGGACCAACAAGGGTAAAAAAGGAATTGTACCTTTAAATACTTACCATATAAGGAAATGTGACATTCTTTTTGGGACTGACCAAAAAAGAAATGGTGCCACATAAAATGGGACGGAGGGAGTAATATAGAAAAGAAAAATGCCATAATAGGACGACCAAGGGTAAGAAGGTAATTTCACACTGACAAATGGACAGATTTCAATTTCAAACGCAAGATTTCTAGACCCATCGGTCTTCCATCTTCTAGAACTGCATCCGTTTTCTATCTTTCACACTCCAAACAAAAGATTTCAACTCATTCAACACTCTAACATAATTCTCAAAAGCATCATTTCTTCCATCCCTTTTGTTCCAATTTTTAAAACATGAAATGTTGGTTTGTTACATGAAATATTTTGAAACAATAAGAGACACTTAAATTATGTGTTGTGACATATTAAAAAAGCCTTTTATCAAGTTGAATACTTGATATATTAAAAAAATTACATAATTAAAATTATTCAAATATTACTTTTGAAATTTATTTGATAGCAATAATATTTCAGTATGATATACCTTGTAATGATAATATTCTTGATTGACTAGGCTCACCATTCATTGGTTTAAGCTTGTATATTTTCTCTTCAATTACGATGCAAGTTATCACACAATGATCATCTACAAGCCATCTTAAGGAAGACTATAGATTGTTCAAATTTCTAATTAACTTTTGCAAAACATTACTCCCATTCGACAACAACTTCTTAATACATACGCAAATGTGAAAAGGTGGAGACTACTAAGGTGAAAAAGAATATGTTCAAGACGACAAATATTTTGAAATCACACTTGACATTTAAATTATGAGTTATGACATATTAAACAAAAGAAACTTTTATCAAATTGAATACTTGATATATTATAAGAATTGCATAATTTAAGTTATTGGTTTGAGCTTGTATATTTCTCTTCAATTTTTGTGCAACTTATCACACACTTGTAATAATATTTTTCAAAGTTCTTGTACTTAATTAACATGAAATACACAAGCAACATACATGTCTGAGTATATAAATATCGTTATAATTGCTAATTTTTATGAGCATTTTTCATATTTTCCAGCTATAGCTCTTTCCTCTTCTCTCCAATCTCTGTGTCGTTCACACTTCAGAGTCGTTCCTTTGGAGGTTCCTTCTCTACTTCTTCCTGTTATCAGCCCATTTGTTTTTTATTCTTCATTTTTTCCATGTATGAATAAATGGTTTTCACTGTATTTTATTCCTTATCTTCTCCAGAGACTTCTTTTATTGAGAAGTCGAATGTCCATGTCCATGTAGGATATGAGTTGTACAACTAACATGATCATCTTCTTTTATTATTTTGACATATTAGCATTATAAGTAGAAGAGCTTGCATAATTTAAGTAACTCTTCTGTATTGCTAATTATACATGCTTAGTTAGAAATATTTAATGTGAGATGAAAATAGATGGAAGAGATAACATTTCTATTATATAGAAACATGAAGAGGAGGACAATTAATGGCAGAGTTATAAATATACTCATTATTCAAGGGTACTATGGTCATTATACAGAACTGATATTTTTAAGCAAACCACATGTGCCTCTTCCATATTCTTCCAGAATGTTCTTCCTCTTTCCTCAGTTTTGCATATTATTAAGAGATTAAGAATAAAGCAAATGAAAATTGCTAGTATCTTCTCAAACCCGTTCTTCTTCTTTTTACTCAAACCGGAAAAAGTAGACGCAAGTCTCTGCTATTTTCATCTTTTCAGCAGGCTATCGCCATTTTTGGGTATGTATATTCTTCCTTCAATGTTCTTCGTCTTCATCTTATTCTTTATGTTTCTCTTTTTTTCCCTTTATATGTACAAGTTCCCTTCAGATCTTTTCATTTCACAGCTAATTTTAGTATGATTCCCTTTACATGTACAAGTTCTTTCAAAAGTGAGCATCGCTTACAAATATGCATTTTATGTTTCTTTATGTATAGGAGGTTGATGCTTCCTCTGAATAAGCGGCTCGTATTGTTATTCTTCATTCTAGAATTAACTGGGTAAGTTTTGATGTACTAAATTTGTATATTTGAATTTGTTTTGTTAATTTCCATAGTTTTGTTACACTTAATAAAAGTATATTGCTGAAAATGCTTTCTTTCTCTCTTGGTACTAAGACAAACACTGAAAATGCTTTCTTTCTCTCTTGGTACTAAGACAAGTATTTTTGGTTGTCAACTCTTTGTTGTTGGTCTTGACTGCACAAATTCGACTTATGTTGATGCTTTGCAACCTGGAACAATATCAGTCTTTACGTTCATACTTGCTTTACTCATGGGGTCAGTAAACATTCAATTTCTTTCATCTCTCGATTTTGTATCCTTGTTCCCATCACTCTTATATCTTGCATGACCTGTGAGTTCGAGTGAATCTTTTGTTGCTAAACTTTGTGAGATGTAAAAGATCAAGTTCTATCAAGTATCAAATGTTGTATTTTAATACCAAAACTGTTGGGCTTTAAATTGGAGCAACCACAAGTACTTTATTTTTGTGCATAGAATGAGAGTCATTGCAATCAATTTGAGGATGTATATCCTTCAAATTGATACAATATGACCTGAGATAAGTCACTATTTTTTGGTGAAATGGACCTTCTAAGGTAATTCATCTAATTCCAAAAAAAAATGCTAGCTCATACTATTTCAATTTGGCTTCCTTTTTTTTGAAAAGTAAAATTATATTAATATCCCAATGACCTTCCAATTAGATTAAGGACCAGCTAACTACAGAATTCTCAACCCAATCTCCACCCATCAACACCTAGGGATGTGAGGTGGCAGAATGGGATGGTAGAGCAGGGTGGAGCGAGGTAAAACTTAGGGGGGCAGAGAAATATCTAAGAAAACATCATATGAACCAAAACCAAACTTCCCAACATAATACAAAACATTGTATGAACCTACTGGAAGTCTCAAATCAAGGAATGAGGCGCTAATACTTAAAACGAGGGGTTGGGTTGTTACATATAGTTTCTCTTATGAAGAGCTTTAGTTTTTTCTGCTTCCTAATCAGTTCTTTTCCTCTTTGTTTTGACAGTTGCAACTATTATTTGGTCTGTGTTGGCTTTTTGGATAGTTCCGATACAATCACTTGATCAAGATGGCTAGAAGATAGTTGCCGCTCTTATGGGAAGACACACAAGTCCGCTTCCTAAGTCATTTTTCTTTGACAACAACATTTCAGGTACTTGCTATGATGCTTATTTCTGGAAGTATGTTGGCTTCACTTCATTAATTGTTTGAGTTGTCACTCAGTCCTTGACGGGTTACTAAAGTAATGTAGAATTGTAGTTTATAGTTTACATGGGAGCGACTGATTTGATATATTGTGACATATCTTATGTAAGTTTGCTCACTTATTTAGTTGTGTTCATTATTGTCCCTTTCTCTTCCTCATGATGAACAGGTATTATGTTTCTATGCTTCTGTTCAATGTTTTTTGTTCGACAACTGTTGTGGACATGAAAATAATTATATAGGCAATTAGATTAAAATGAGACTAGAATTTCACTTTAAAATGCCTAAATTGTATCCCCAAAGTGTTTGTACTTTGTGATTTATTGAAAGTTGAAACTCTGATGGAGTAACGTTTTCTCAGTTTAATCTTGAGATGACATCATTTTTTAGTTTCTAACTAGACCTAACAACTTCTCCTCTTCTCTTTGGTTTATTAATGCTCTAAGTTCTTTTTTGTTTCAGCTCTCCTTTTATCGATTTTCCATTTGATTAGCTTGATTTTTAATTCAATTTTGCTGCTTTATGTAGTGCATGTATTATAGTCTTGTTGCATGCACTGTGTTATACTTCATTAGTTGTTTTTGAGGGTTGCTGGGTTCTTTGATATACGTGCATTTATGCTCTAGCCAATGTTTTAGGTTCACTCTAGAAACATCTTCATCCCTCTTAACTAATCCCAGGAGAAAATTTTAAAAGTAACTCCATCATTTATAGTGTAATTTTCATCAGTTTCATATGCTAATCGGTTGAGTGGACAAAAAGATCATTTAAAACTAAACAATATCTTTCTACATGACTCTCTTTCATCCACACATTGAAAACACTTTTCTAGAATCAAGAAGTTAAACACAAATAAAAAGACATTTTTCCTTTTCCACACTTGCATTTATCACTCTTCAGTGCTATCTCAATTCTCATTTTTCCATAGTAAGTGTTGTTTCCTCTTCTTATTTCTTTTTTATTTTCAATATCTTCCTTTTATCTTTTTTCACAAAATGTGTGCCTCTCGACTTCAAAAAAAGACCACAATCTTTATATATTTGATGTGTTTGTGTAAAAATTCATAGTTTATTCTTATTCTCTCTTTGATACCCAGTAAATTTGTCCAGACTCCTCCCAATTTCTCTTTCTTCATCCCTAAATTGTTAATCATTGGTACTATATTAACTGCACTGATCATACCTGTTGGGGTAATATGTAAACTGTATTTGTTTAGTGAATTTGGAATCGAGTTTTTTTAATGAATCTTGGAATTGTATTTGTTTTTTGTTTCTGCTTTATTAAGTAATACAGTGATGTGTTGACACAATTGTGGAGGTACAATTGTTTAATTCTCATATTGCTAATACAAATATTCTTATTTATATTATGTTTTATATAGAACAATATGGGAAGAGATCCCCTCCCATTAGAAAATGTCCAAGTCAATGGAATGGTAGATTCATGTCAAATGTCCATTCTATTATTTAATGGCAGTGATTTATTTTGGCTGTGAACAATTATAAATGGTTTGCTAATTTATTTATTTCTTAAAATAAGACGAAAAATAAAAAGTAACTGTTTATATTAACATATGTCTGCCGTTTTTCTTAATCTCTTCTAGCTAAATAATAAAATAAATATTACTCCCTCTTATATCTATATTAAGTGAATTTGTGAGATAATGCACACCTAAAAAGGAATTTAACGACATTATTCCTTCTAACTTGCACTTCATATCTTTTCTTCTACTTGATTTTCCTAAAATCAAATACGTACAAGCATTAAGATTAATGGTATATTGGGTTCTCTTCCTCTCAATACAGCTGACATTGCTTTGGCTAATTTATATGAGCTGAAGGAAAACGAAAATGTAGAGTGAGTTTTTTTTGTTCCCCTTTTTTGTTGGTGACTACTAATTGAGAATAAGGTGAGTGTATGAGTTTTTATTTGGTCATGACTTTGATAGCTTTTGTTCTCTATAGACACACTTTGATTCTCGTAACAACTCTTTGATCTAATGTCATGCTAAATAAGAGCTTTTTATTGCTGCATTTCAGATAATTTGGGTCAAACTCATGCTAATTAACAATG
>JAJOOD010014084.1:0-20480 GCA_029582525.1 Solanum tacnaense | reverse complement strand
GCCCCAGACCCCCCCCCCCCCCCCCCCCCGCAATATATGCCGAGGAATTATTAGATAATTTACTGAAAGCTTAATTAACTTCCCCAGTTGCCTCTCTCTATTTATGTTTTCTCCTCCCTTTCCCCTGCAGTTTCTCTTTTATTTTCCGGTCATTAATTGATTTTACCATATTATATTATCAAATTAGATGTGTGTTCTTGGTGAATACCCTTTGATTTGATTTGGAGCATTATCCCCACCTCTCATACTGGATTGTATAATTGAAGAAAATTTTGAAGAAGCATCATTAAAGATTTATTTGAAGTCTGAAACTTGTTGGTAGTGTTTGAGAGGGTGTGGTTGATATTTGTTGCAAATACTTGATGATGTTGTACCCAAAAGTTGAGGTGATGCATGTTAGTTTTGGGATATATTTGATCCAAAACAAATGTTGACAGTATTTTTAGATAAAAATGTTAATTGATGCATTTGTGAATCATTTTTAATACGTTTCATTAGGAGGGTATATTTATCATGTTAAATGTTTATAGATTGTGAGTCAAAAGTCTTCATTCAACTTTCTTTTTATAAAAAATAAATAAAGATGTGCTCAATCAAATGGTGAAAAATAATTGGGATGACCAACCAATGAAGTAAGATGAAAAGAAAGTAAGGAATTAGGAATTTTACCAATTTGGTCTTTTATGTTTCATGAGTAGCATGCACTTAATAGTGTTTGATTCTTTAAATTTGTCAAGTGGACAAAAATGGTCTATTATATTCGAGTGTAGGTTTAAAATTAGTCTCCAATAAAATATTTATCGAACTATGTCCATAAGATTTGAAAAAATTGTGAAAAAAACGAATAAGAAAATTAGCGAGAGGATCAAAACTGGTAAAAGCAAACTTAAAGGACAATTTATCCATAGAGCAACTTTTACATATAGCAAACACAAAATTCATATTTGTATGCTATAGCAAAGTTTGCATAATTGCGCTCCATAGCAAACATATATATGTATAATTCGCTATACATGTACAAAAAAACAGTTGTATAATCTGCTTTGGTATACATATACAAAAAGATCAATTGTATAAAGTGAGAGAGGCGAGCGAGATCTGGGAGAGGGGAACGAAAATATATGTATATATACAATTTTTACGCATTTTATACATTTGCGTTTTTGTATAAAGTGAGAGAGGTGAGTGAGAGAGCGAGATCTGGGAGAGGGAGAGAGGGGAACGAAAATATATGTATATATACAATTTTCTCTCGCTTTATACAAACACAAACGAATTTTATACAATATGCGTTTTTTGTATAAAGTGAGAGAGACGAGTGAGAGAGTGAGATCTGGGAGAGGGGAGAGAGGGGAATGAAAATATATGTATATATACAATTTTCTCTCGCTTTATACAAACACAAACGCACTTTATACACTTGCGTTTGTAAAAAAAATGAGGGAGGCGAGGGAGAGAACGAGAGTGGCGAGCGAGATTCACCAGGAGAGAGGTGAAATAGCAACAGTTTGCTATGAGGTACAATTAAATCAAACTATATTTATAGCATTTAATTTGAACTAATAATTTGCTATATATACAATTTTCCCTTATCCATATGCATTAATCTCAATAGGCTTTAGAATATTTTATATAATTAACTTATCTATATACTAAGAGGGTGTTTATTATTTTTTAAGTAGTTTTCAGTCTTCAAGATTGTTTGAATATTTTAACGACAATTTTAATAAGTTAAAAGTTAAAATAGGTATCTCTATTTTTCAATTTTTAACTTAAAAGTTACTCAAGTTTGACTTCTTAAAAATTATTTTTTAACCTAAGCCAAACAACCCTAAATAATTGAGAATAACAAAGGTTTTTTTTGTGTGTAAATTTCATATATGACATATATTATAGTACTATTTTCAAGATATAGCAGTAGATTTAAACTTTCAAGCTATAGCATTAAAAATTTCAGGTTATAACAAATTCACAAAAAAAAAAATGTTTTTATTAATTGGAAAAAACTTAAAAAATAAATAAAAAGACAAACAATTTTTTTTTAAAAAAAAGAATTAGAAATAATAAAGTAAAAAACTAAAATTGTGGCCTGTAATTTAATTTGAACTTATTGTAGATAGTTAATGATTAACATGAAATAAGGGATCCAAACAAATTAACAATATTTTTTATCCTTAATTCACTTAAAATCAGTTAAAATAAAATAAAAAATCAGATCATATCCTTTTTTTCTTCAACGTTTCTCTCTCTTAATTCTTCAGCCTAAAAAATTACCAGAATCGAGTAATTGAAGGTTTTTTTCATTGAAAAAAATTGATTTTATTGAGATGGACAATTACATATCAATTCTAATTAAACATGGTGGAAGATGGGATCCTTCGGGTTAGTATTTATTATTGTTTAGTGTTTGTTTTTAAATTACATTGAAATGAATTTTTTTTTATTAAACTGTAAATCGTCTCTATGTTTAAGATGATATCATTACTTGTTAACTGTTGTGAAATGTATAATATTAGTGATTTTCTGTTTTTGTGATTGTTTTGTGTATTTTTTTTTCTTAAAGTATAAAGTAATTGTATATTTATGAATGAATTTAATAGAATTATTGGAAAGAAATTTGTAAGAAAATGTGTTTCGTAAGATGTAAAAAAAGTTATTTGGATTTTTGACGAATTGTATAACAAGTGTTTTAAGTTGGTATTAAATTATAAATTTTAGTGTGTTATATTAGATGTTGTCATTTCTGAAGTAATTAGTGAGTTAGAAATGAATTATTTGGTATGATAAGATATAGATATTTGTAATGTATGATTATTTGTTGTATGAAATGTGTATTAAGTGAGTTTGAAAGTTGTTATGAAATAAGTTGTCTTAATAATAAATGTATGAAATGTATATTAAGAAAGTATGAAATTTGTATGAAAGCGTGTCCAGTAATCTGAAAAAAAAGCTTTTTGAAATTTTGACGAATTGTATGATAAGTGTTTTAAGGTTGTATTAATTTTGAAATTTTATTGTTGACATTTTTGTATAAATTTGTGTGACATTAATGAAGTATTTTCATAAAAAAAATGTACATATTTGCTGTATGAAATTTGTATTAAAATAATCATCAACTGTTGATATGCATGTTGTTGTTGATGGACCAAAGAAGTACATAGTACACTTAAACACCAAGATGTGTAGTTGCGGAAGATTTCAAAATGATGAGATACCATGTGGGCATGGAATGGCAGTTCTTAGATACAGAAGACTGCATGAAACATAATTCTGCTCTCCTTTTAAAGCCTGCAGAATTTTCAAGATGCATATGCCATCCATGTTGAACGTATTCCTTGCGAGAGTACATGGGATATACCGAGTTATATTTCAGAGCCTAAATTGATGTCACCCGGTCCAAAGAGATCGGTAGGAAGACCACAACTTGAACGATGGAAGGGGTTTGCTGATGTGAAATTCAAAAGGTCAAAAGTTACTTGTAGTAGATGTCGTCAAGTTGGACATAACAGGAAGGCATGTTCAAATTATCCTGTGCAAAATAATGAATTTCATTTGTTAAGACTATATATAATTAAAAAAAAATTGTTGGTTATATTAATGTTTTGGTTTGATATAAAACATAATAATTTTGTGTTTAGCGTACTGGTTATTATTTATACATTGTTCGTTCAGTTATCATACATAATGCATATTGTTATAAATTTAGTGCTTGGAACAATTTTTAGTTACAACTGTATGAATTTTGTGTACTTAATGAATGAATCGTGTATAAATTAAGACAAATGCAAAAACATAATTCATAACACTTGTATATAAAAATCATACCACGATTAAATACAATGTCCAAACTTTTTTTTTTCAAATTTTGAGTCAAATATAGGTAAACTAGACATAATATTTTTTTAAGTGATAACTATCACAAATATTGGTAAGACGACGATTAGTAAAAGGTTGATAATATATACACACATGTTTATACATTACATTTTTAGGCGATAAACTATCACAAATATTGATAGGATAGGACAACAATTAGTTAAAGGTTGATAATTTATAAAGACATGTTTATACATTACATTTGTAATTGCACTGCTTATACATACATATTGTTTATGCATTAAATCTGTGATTGCACTGCTTAGGCACGTTTACACTATGCTATTTATTTACATAATAGATGGTGGTGGTGCGACGTTGTAGTTGACAAAATACCTGCAATAGGAAGGAGAAGTGCTTAAAGTTGTGCGTAATAAGAATGGAGAGTATGGTTGGTTGTGTCATGCATCTTTTGTGCAACATTATTCCAAACAGCAGAGTATATGTTCAGACTTTTTAGAGTAAACTTTCAGCTAGAAATTGAGGTTTACCTATCGCCTTAAAAATTTATCAAACTAGACTTCAAAACTTGAGATAATTATAGCTACATTCCCCTGCTCTAATCGAAAAAAGTCTTTGCTCTCTCTCAGCTTGTTGATTGGAGGATCAATTGGTGGTATAGGTGAAGGAGTCTTCACAGGCTGTCAGGTACTTGGTACTGACGGTGGAGGGACAGTTGGTCTTCCTGCTGATGTTGAACGAAGAGACCACGATTCCTCGATAAAATTCCTAGCTAGCTAGCTGCTCATAAAAGCAGGAAATAAAACAAAATGGTGATGCTTATGCTCTTTTAGATAAAGGACATCGTTTAGCTGCCTTAACACATAAGGGCAGAACCGGGTTACCCCATTTAGCTACCTCGCGAGAGGAAAATCCCAATTCAAGAACCATTGGACGTATTACAGAGGGTAAGCAAGCATCCAATTCTTCTTGTAATTTTCCGGGTTTTGTTAGGTATCTATAATTTTGATGGAATTTCTCTTATAGATTGTGATTTTTTTATTGTTTTTTCTAAGTGGGTCGAAAGTGTTCCATTCACTCTTGAATAGCACACATAAGCGTGTTAGCAAGTTATAAATTATATAATAAGAATACATACATACTAATATTTAACCACGATTAAGTAATATACATGTACACACATGTTTTACAGTTAATTCATTTGACAAAAATATTAGATTGTCCAATTCAGACGTTTTTGAATATCAGTCACATAATTTGCATCTGTTGAATGTTAATTACTTAATTCATTTGCATTTTCTGTTAGTTTACCTATTTTTTGTCAATAGAATTCATCAGTTCACTCCTTAATTGAAGTCAAATTTCTACTGGCCACACGATGCAAATTATGTGAATTGATGCCTTATGACAAAGTGAGGCCTTTTTAGTACGTGAACGAGCAAACATTGATGAATTACAAGGGCATCGTCCAACCAGCTAATACAACCTCCTTTGCTGAATTAGAAGGGTTGTATTCTAAGAATCCATAGTCTGCAATGAGTTTTAACATTAATCTTTGTTCATGCTTCTTCATCTTTCTGCGCATTTTTTCATAGTTGTTGAACGTCATTGTAACTTCTCCTCTTTTCCCCTTCTTTCTTCTTGGAATTTTAGTTAATTTGCGAACAAACAGAAGATGCAAATTAACAATTCCCGTAACCGTTGTCTCAATCAAGAGAAGTTTTTCAATACTAAAATTGATAAAATCTTATCTAAGATCAACAATGTCTCAAGAGAGATTGAATGGATAAAACTATATTATCAATTGAAAAGGAATTACTAAAACAAATCGATTATAAAACAATAATTAATAACTTTGCATCTAAAAAGGTTAGAAAAGTAGATTTTAAATAAAACTATATATGATGATTTTTATAATAAAAAAAAAGAATTTTTAAAAAATATTAGGGCCCCTCTTTAAGATTTGGCTTTAGGCCCCCAATCTTGTTGAGTCGGTCCTGCATGTTCATCTTATATAAGTTCTCCATTATGTGCATCTTATATTTAGCTAGTTATTTTTTCACATAATGTAAATGTGTTTTTGATTCTTTTTCGATAAAATTATGTTGATACCCAATTTTGACATTTGTATACCCATTTGAATTATTATTTGATTAAACAAATGCTTTTAAAGTTACTAGATGATGTTTGCCCGTGCTAGCACGGTCCCAATATTATAAAAGATTGGAGATGCCATATTTTATTAAACTTTGTTTTGATATAAAATTATAGAAAAGAAATTCATCGTTGTCATATTTTACATACATTTGGAACTAAACATGTTTATAGTTGCTACCTTTTTACGTCGATGGAAGCATTATACATGACATTTCTTTACATATAATAATATGAGCAACTATTTACGTATCAACAAAAGGTGACCCGTTTTCCTCAAGATTAGGGTGGGATTAGAGCATAACCCTCTAATGATCAAGTGTGATATTGAAGTCAGGAACAAACAGAAGATGCAAATTAACTAATTCCAAGAAGAAAGAAGGGGAAAAGAGGAGAAGTTACGATGACGTTCAATAACGTAACTATGAAAAATTGCGGAGAAAGATAAAGAAGCATGAAATGGTAAAACTCATTGCAGACTATGGATTCTTAGAATACAACCCTTCTAATTCAGCAAAGGAGATTGTATTAGCTGGTTGGACGATGCCCTTCTACTTCAGAAATGTTTACTCGTTCACGTACTAAAAAGGCCTCACTTTGTCAAAAGGCATCAGTCACATAATTTGCATCGTGTGGCCAGTAGAAATTTGACTTTAATTAAGGGGTGAACTGATGATTTCCACTAAAATCGATTGACAAAACATAAGTAAACTAAGCAAAAACAGACAGAATATATCTATCCTAAGAAGACTTGACATGAAAATGAATTAAAGTAATTAACATTCAACAGATGAAAATAGACTTTCGAATGTTGACTCCTCTCATCACGAAGATGCAAAGAGATGAACGAAATCAATAAACAGGCAATACTTACCGGACTCTCAACTGTTAAACAAACACAAATCGATAATTATTTTTTTATTGTTATACAAAGCAAAAAATACAAAAGTATATATGACTATTTTAGAGATCACATCACAAGCGTAAAAAGTTATCTGAATCAATATGTCTCCACCAGATGGTGTTTCCCCACAACAATACTAATAAAGGCATTTCGTTAGTTAACTCATCAAGAACCTGAATAGCATATTGTGGAGGGATGGTCTTGCTCCATAATTCAATGGGATTATGGATATTTCACCTTAAATTATGCTCCGTTAACTCCTGCATGCTCTCAAGTAGAAAAGTCCAACTTCAACTTACCCTCCAATATGAAATTTAAATCCTGTAATGCTAACTTGATATCTGCACAAATGGATCCAGTTATAGAATTAATATTCTGTTATTATAACTGGATAAATAGAATTATAAAACTATGGAAATTTAATTGAGCAAGCACAATTAGCGATCCATAATTCTATCTGAAATTGGATGCAGCTATTAGTTCTACTGTGCCAAGTTGTTGAGCCAACTTTAAGAGTTAAAAGCTCTATTGTGTTAAGTTGTTTATATATTACACACTAATTCGATAGGGGAGTTGCAAAATGAGCTAAAATAATGAACCTGATGAATAAACAGATTGTAATTATGTGAGTACCAATTTTTAAATAGAGTTCAGTGATGAATTAGCTAGTGATTACTGATAAATTCTGTAACTAATTCTATGTTTTCTTGTAGTGATATTTGATTAAAGAAAGCATAAATTATTGGTATGATCATGGTAAATGCTGGCACTTATAGTAGTCAATACTCTGCTTAGCTTCGAATCTATCTACCTAATTAATAATTTCAACATTGCAATTTCTCCCGATGCAAGAAAAGGAGATTCTCAATCTCTTCAAATAATTTGGATTTCAATGCTACCAAAAGCCATATAAGGACAAAGAGGCAGTAGAGGATTATATACAGAGGGTGTTTTTTTTTCTTTACTCCTAGATATAATGAGTTAAAGGAGTGGAAATTAAAGTACAAAAATATAAAGAACTCTTGTTATGCTGAATGTAGAGAAATTTCTGAAGGCAAAGGTCATAAGGGAAGTAGTAATACTACACTGGGAAGAGGAAAAGTATATCATGATTCAATTTATTAGGCGTTTTTGAACCTTTCTTCTCAAATCTCTCGCAAGGACTGGGAACACTATACATTAATATTGCAGTGTGATTTGTTTTTTTTTTTTAAGTTGGGACTGATCTGGTCAGGAACATATAATCATTTGCCCTATAATGATTCTCTGAAATCCAATTAATGATCTGCCCATTTAGCGCTAATTTTGATTAATCTGTAACTTATAATTTTTTTAGCAATTTCTACTTCATAATTTACATGGCAAACAGTTTAGCTCGACTCATGTGAGCGGAGAAATGGTTTCGTGATCGCTGTGAGAGTAGATGCCATTTAGAGACTTTCAGGTACAATTTTCTTGTTTCCCGTTTATTTATTTCCAAACTTAGTAAGAGTAAGAAGTTTAAAGTGTTCTTTTATTTGTTTTTCTTGTTTAATTTTGGCAGGACTCATATTAGAGGAAAAGGGACAGAAGCAGAAGAAGAGAAGGAGGATTCTTTGAGAACAGTATCACAAGGTGTTTTTTGTTTGCTTTTTAATGGTTCTCAAAATATTCATACTGTCATTTTGGTCGTAATTTCAGTTCCAAAATTCAAACTTGATCAACTCATATTATAAAACTAAATCTAAAAGCAAATGAAAATTAAAACCAAAAGATAATCGAGGAGAAAGCATATGAGGATGAAGAGCTAACACTATTAAAAATGATCATTTAGCGGCAATTAACACTCTTTATATATGTCCCTAAAGCCTTTAGCGACATTGGTTCTAATGACACTTAATTAATGCCGGTAAAGACTTTAGTACTCTTTATTAATGTCAATATATATTGCCGCTAAAAATTATTTTTGTTGTAGTGTAAGAAATTGAATCCAAAAATTGAAGAGGGAGACGGCAAATTACCTTCAAGTTGCAGCAGTACTTAGAGGAGACGGTTGGCGAGAAGTTGTGGAGGCCAAAAGCTTAGTCTTCCTCTTCTTCAATGGAGAGGGATGTGATGAAGTTGCCTGGAAGCACGCATGAATGCCACACGCAGTTACATATTGGCTACATAACCACGTGGAGTAAGATAAAAGTAGGGCTACAAAATGAAATGACCACAATGTGCAAACCACCAATATTTGAATCAGAAACAATAAAATCAAAACTAAACAACACCTTGTAAAAAATTGCACATTAGACGACACTCAACTGTATTGAAATTTCTAAAACAACGATCTAGGGAAGATTTTAGAGGTAGAGAAGATGAAAAACTGATAAGCGGTACCTTATGTGGATTTTCAAGTTATGACGACACAGGTGGAAACATGGAAGGAGAAAACAGAACTAACAGTTTGCTTAACAGTTATCATGAAAGCGACTCACAAAACAATGCAAAAAACATGCAATATTTGGTTAAAATTGTTTTACAAATAGTAACAGAGGAAAATTATTGTTAGAAAGTGAAATCAACCAATGCATAATAGCAACAGTCGCCAAAGAAAACAAAGAGGGGAGAGCTTAAATTGCAGCAAATTTGCATTGCATATGCAGCAGCTAGTTAAAAGTTGTGCTACTCTTCTTAACTAAGACATAAAACAATTGATGTAGTACAAATATGGAAATTGCAAAAGCATAATCACCACACATAACAAGAAACATATAAAATATAACGATTGGAAATGAAAGAAGGATGCAGGGTGCGATATAGTTAAGCAAATTTTATCTAAAAGAGCATAAGCATCACCATTTTGTTTTTCTTGGCTCTAATTACCTCTGTATAGTAATTGTTTCCATTTCCTGCTTTTATGAGCAGCTAGCTAGGAATTTTTTCGAGGAATCGTCGTCTCTTCGTTCAACATCAGCAGGAAGACCAACTGTCCCATCTCGTCCTCCACCGTCAGTACCAAGTACCCGACAGCCTGTGAAGATTCCTTCACCTATACCACCAATCGATCCTCCAATCAACAAGCTGAGAGAGAAGGTACTAATAGCAAAAACTTTTTTCAATTAGAGCAGGGGAATGTAGCTATAATTATCTCAAGTAATGATGTTCATTTTTGAATAATTATATCAAGTCTAGTTTGATAAATTTTTAAGACGATAGTTTTTGGTAACTAAACCTCAATTTCTAGCTGAAAGTTTACTCTAAAAAGTCTGAACAAATACTGGCTTTAACTGATTCCATTTGTTGATCCAGCGGCCTGACTAATTTGAAGTACACGGACATGACAGAGTTGTGCAAAAAATATTCTTATGTCAAAAATAGATGTTTCATTTTACTAGTCCATTTTAAGTAAAGCAAGAAGATTAGTCTATGCCAGGAGCGATCCTTAACTTAAAACTTAACCTTGAGAACAGTTGTTTGCGAACCCTGCTCTCACATAAATGGCAGTGAATGAATAAACTATTAAGCATGTTAACTATTCCGTAGTTGCTTCCAAGCTCATCCTTCCGATTGACTCATAATCTTATGTAGCTTAACTCATATCTATGTAGCTAGGTCATATCTATTATGTTTGTTTATGTTAGTGTGCATCCAACTTTATCAACCCATAAAACTAAACTTAAAATCAAAGATTTTCTATCATAAATCTATTTAACCAGAATTTAAAACCAAATCTAACATCAAAAGAAAGATGAGACGAATCGACAGCCAAAAGAAAATAGAGGGAAAATGTCACGACCCGATTTCTCGAGTCATGATGGCACCTACTATGCCCTACCAGTAGGTAAGCCAACCCATAACCCAGAACATCAAGCAATGAGCGAAAGGGCAGAAACTAGCGAAAACAATAATCTAAACAAGGACAACAAGGCGGAAGCAAACCAAAATAAATATATACAGAAATCCCTCCCAGAACTTGGAAGTCACTAGTACAGAGCTATCTAATAAAGAGTACAAGTCCCAAAAGTGGACCACAACAAAGCATGTCTCAAAGGCAACAAGACTAGCTAAAACAAAAGGAGACAAGACAAACCCAAAACGTCAAGTGCTCTCCCTCGTCTCCGAATCACAACTGCAAAAGAAGGCTGGAACTAATCACCGCTGGTAACTGGTACTGGGACCTGCATCACGAAATAGATGCAGAGCGTAGCATGAGAACCAAAACAACAGGTACTCAGTAGGCATCCCAGGCCGACTGAGCAAAAAGGGTAAAAACAATAAGAAAGGATAGAATCTAGACACAAAGAGGTCAAAGCGGATATGAAAAGAAAGCACACAAGCATACCAGAAATAAACTAAGTACAACTAAACTAAACCTAACTAGACCCCCATAAGCCCAGAAGGTACACTTGTGTGCAAGGTTAAATAAAACCTGGACGGACCCCTATAAGCCCGACAGGTACACAGAATAACTAAGTCTAATGAGAAAGAAGAAAGCCGGGCTCCCAGCCCAAAGTAACCAAGATAATCCATCAGACTCCACCAAGCCAGCAATGCACTCCCAGCCCAACTAGAAAGAGTGACCCTAGGGGGCACCCAACCAAACAGTCCACTCCCAGCCCAGCTAGAAAGAGGGACCCGTGAGTGAGGTAGATATCGCGATTCGTCCTACCATGCAGTCAGCTCCCAGCCCAGCTAGAAAGAGCGACCCGGGGACACCCAGCCAGTAGCACACTCCTAGCCTAGCTAGAAAGAGAGGCCCGGGGGTGATCGTCGATATCACCGAGTCTACCCAGCCAGCGATACGCTCCCAGCCCAGCTAGAAAGAACGCCCTCGGGGGTGATGGTATCTCTAATAGGATCCAATCCAACAACAGCCACCATGGAACGCCGTCCACTCTAAGAAATCACAGAAAAGGCTCCAAGCCTATACTATCTCAATCCCACACCTTTAGTGATGCACTAAACCTTCGAGAACGTGTCAGAACTAGAGGGAGAAGATATAGAAGTGCAACAAGCAGCGATAACGCCTAATCTAAGGCTCAAACTATCAGACTCAAGTCTGCTACTCCAGTCTACAAGGAGCTAAGTCATCCGAACGACGTCGGCAGAAAGTCAAGGCTATCCAGCCCACACGGGTCATAAGTCTAAGACAATGCTAGCCTAACCTAGACTAAGGACATCATGCTTACAGTTAAGGATAAACAAGGCATATAACACATATCATACAAGCATACAATAGCATTTAGCGCATAAGCATGCAACTCTACTAAACCGGTTAACATGATACTACACCCGAAATATGGCCAATCGATCCTAACATAAGGTATCTAATCAAAGTAAAGTAGGAAACTGGTACCCACCTCCAATTTGCTCCAATCGACGTGATTTTACACAATTAAGCTCAATCTAAAAGAAAGGAAGTCGTAGCCTACCTTAAGGCCGATCGCGCGCGCTCCAAATCACTTTGCCGGAGTTTTTCCTTCCCGAAAGACCTTTGAACGCTGTCACTCTATCAAATATAGGATCATAATGTGAGTACGGTCGTTTAGACACCAAAATCACAACAAACGGAGACAGATCAATTTTGGAATCAAAACGGGAATCGTGGGACCCGCATTGAACAATCCGAATTTGACTCCGTCAAGAGACCCTAAATAGCACCCCAAACTTGTGTTCCAAAATGGAACACAATTCGAGGCTCAAAATGCAGCAAAACCCAACATGCAAGGAAAATCACATTTTAATCAACTTAAAAGAGAACATCAACAGTCTAAACTCGGAATTAACGAGAATCGAAAGGTGCCCAGCACTCCTTGAACACTCTACGACGAAGCCATGACAGTTCTCAACACGTGGGACTTCGAATCACCCAAAATCAAGCTAAAATGAGTTAGATATGACCAAAATAAGGATGCCAAAAATAAAAGCTCGAAAAAGGCCCTAACAGTCAGGTTTATAACCAAATTTACCTCAAACGACGTGCACTCGACAACTTACAAACACTCTACAGCGAAGCCACTGAAAATACGAAGCTCCCGCACTTCAAATCGTCTAATTCGGTTGAGAGATGAGAGAGTTATAAGGTTTTTAAGTTTGGAAAATGTTGCTGATATTTCTGCATTTATAGCAGATTTTTCTGCATTAACTTTCCAAAAACTTAAAACTCCGACGGGGTGCTCCGAACTCGTTCGGAACCCCGTGCATGCAAACGAGATATACAATCATACCAAATTCGATGTTCCGGACTCAATGGAGCAGTCGAAATTTCCATAAGAGGTCATCTTGACAAAAAGTTGGTCTCACACTCAAATGTCATTTTAAGTCAAAAACCACAAAAGGGCTCGGAAAAATATCGGAAACCTCGGAACACAAAAGAAGGGTCAATCTAGAACAAACTCGACATCCCGGAGCTAACCGCACTGATGGAATTCTCATCCGAGCGCGTTTACTCAGAATGTTGACTAAAGTCAAACTTGGGCTTAAACTTAAAGTTAAAACGCTTAATCGCACCGACTCACACTGAAAACCTCGGGAGTCATGCTGACCATGCTACTATCCTAAAATGACCCTTCTGGAGCTGATGGAATCGTGATAATTGGATTCTGATGTCATCTTCTTGAACTTTTGATCGAAAATGATCGTTCAAGGTTCATAAGCTCCAAAAACACTAAACTCGCACAATAACCAAACGAACGACCAGGTGACCGAACTGTCAGTCCCAGCAAGTCATAAATGACTTGGGGTCGCTACAGGAACGCTCTAAACGACACACAGAAGGCAAAACACAGAAATAACCTGGAGGGTCATTACAGAAAAACAGAAATCTAAGAAATCAAATCAAAATTGAACATCAAAAGAAAATAGAGGGGAAAAGAAAAACCTAAGAAATCAAATTTAGAAATTGAAGAATAAAACAGAGATATGACGAAGAATAACCTTGACATTGCCGCAATAGTTGGAGAAAATTGAGAATGAAATCTGTGAGAGAAAAATCAAGGGTGGATGCACGCATGGATGCTAGGCACAACAAAGCAGCTGCTACGTGGAAGATGATAAACTAGGGTAGTAAACTAGAATGACAAAAATACCTTAAGCAGATATGTTGATACCTCTACTTTTACTCACTCTTCTATTATGGTAGAATACTCTTAATTGTATTCAATTGCTCAATTAAAACATATTATATAATATATAATATCCAAATGAAATTTTATGCAAAATTTAAGAGTTTGTGAATGTATTTGGCCTTTCGTGACATTTTAATATATTTGTTTGATTTAATTTTTAAAAAATATAAACTTTGCAATTTTAAAGATACATAGAAGGTATAGTGTTCAATTTTTCATGTTGAAGGTCGCAAATTCGAAACTCTTTACTTTCTAGGTCGAGCTCGCCGCGTCAGACTTGCCTAGTGCGAATCACTTCTCCTATGTGGTTTGTGAGAGCTATTGGATAGGAGCAGAGTTTTTACCCTATACGCATCCAAGGGATAATAATTGCGGATTTCCTTGTCCTTGAAAAATGTCTTTAAATTTTATAATTTTAAAATAATATACTTAAAAAATTGAAATTAAAAAAAGTATTAAATAAAATAAAATATACGATTGAATTACATGTTCCAGATATTAGTGCATGAGCGGCGCGCGAATTTCCAAGCTAGGGTTCTTTTTCTTCACCTTGTGTTCTTCATATATATTCCCAGAGCTGTACAGACACAAAACTGAAAATCAAGCGAAATTTCAATAAGGTTAAACGATTTATACTTCTTGTAAAAATTCTTCAGTTGAATTCCCTGTTTCCAAGTTACAATATTTTTTTTTTCTTTCTATTTGCAGAATAACTGAATTTTGAAGTAAAGTGGTTGCTGTTAATTAATTGTATCATGGAAGCTTGTTGCGGAGCTGGAGTTATGAGTTCTCTTCAGCAGCCTCTTTGGGTTAAAGGGTCAGCTTTTCCTTCAAAAGGGGTTACTGGTATTAATGTAAATTCGAGTCGGGTAAAGTTATGCTCTGTCAAGCCCTGCAGAGCAACTCCAACTGAATGGAGCTTGATAACGGAAAGGCCTAGTTCTTCTGCTCCTGAAGGTAATTTGTAAATTTTCTTGTTGTGTTCTATATAGTATATGCATATGAAAAATGTTCTTTAGAACTATTTTGGATGTATAAAAATCTGTTTTTTATTGGGGGAGGAGGTTTTATTTCGGTTTGGTCAGATTCTCCTTTAGTACAAATGGTGGTTGATGGACCCTTGATTATGTGTTTTATGAAGAGTCCCAAGAGAGTTAGCATTGGTCGGTTTGGTTTGGTTTTATGTATTATCGGTTTTCGGTTTCAAATACACTAATCCAATAACCAAACCAGTAAAGATATTTTTTTATCAATTGCCTTATGGGATGAACTTGTCAGCTCATGTAAAGCTGGAATGTGTTATTTGGAGGACCTCAGTTTTCTGAAATGTGGGGCTTGGAAGTGTCGTTTCTTGCTTACCAACAACAGATATGAAGAGTCTTCCATCTTGTTATATCAGCTCTTTGGAACCAATGCAGAGACTATAATTGATGTCAGAATTGATTTTCATTGAGCATTTTAGTTTGTTTTTCATTTCCCGCGGGGATGTAAAAGCTAATGGGGACGGAATTCAATTCGGATGGACGAGGAATGTAAAAACTAACTGGGACTAAATCCATTTCTGGTGGTTACATATCCGGTATCCCTCATGAATGTGTATGATGATGATATTTACTTTTTAGACTTTCTTCATTTACTCATTGGTGTGCGCTGCATTCTCTAGGTGCTGGGAGCAGCTTTGAAGACTATGGGTTGCATGAAGCTGATCCTGATGTTCGTGCTATTATTGACAAAGAGAAGCACCGTCAATTTAGGAGCTTAGAACTTATTGCCTCTGAGAATTTCACATCTCGAGCAGTGATGGAAGCAGTTGGTTCTTGCCTTACCAACAAATATTCTGAAGGGCTTCCAGGCAAAAGGTGAAGATATTGATCATAGATTTTTCCTGCCTACAGAAAATGTGTCTTCTCTTATATAGCTTGTTAATGACAATTTTCTAGTTTTTAATTGTATCAGATATTATGGTGGGAATGAATACATCGATGAATTGGAAACTCTCTGTCAAGAAAGAGCATTGGCTGCCTTTAGCTTAGATGGAAAACAATGGGGTGTGAATGTTCAACCATTATCTGGTTCTCCGGCAAATTTTGCAGTTTACACAGCGGTTCTTAATCCACATGACCGGATTATGGTTAGTTGTAACTAGTAAGCAGTTTTCTTATTATTGGTCTTTTAGTAGTTGCATGGACTGACATTTATATTGTGTGATTTGTACCTTAGGGATTGGACTTACCTCATGGTGGCCACTTGTCCCATGGATTTATGACTCCAAAAAGACGAGTTTCAGGCACCTCGATTTACTTCGAATCCATGCCTTATCGACTTGATGAATCTACAGGTAACAACAGTGGGCCGCTTTAACATATTGCATTTGGACTGTTAATAGAATTATCAGCTGATTGGAAGTCTGTTTTAATTCTAAACAGGTATTCTCGATTATGAAATGCTCGAGAAAACAGCGAATCTTTTTCGCCCAAAGCTTATTATTGCTGGTGCTAGCGCATATCCGCGTGATTTTGATTATCCTCGTCTGAGAAAGGTACAATTATATAATAATTGGATCTCTACGTTGTTAACATCTTCTTGCTGTTCTCTGTGTTTGGGATCTAATATTATGTTTTTGGTATATCCTGGTAGATAGCAGATGCTGTTGGAGCTTTCCTAATGATGGATATGGCTCATATCAGTGGGCTTGTAGCTGCCTCTGTACTTGCTAATCCATTTGAATACTGTGACATTGTTACTACTACTACTCACAAGGTACTATAATTTCTTGCCAAGCTAATAGTTTTGTTCTCAGCATATCCCTCCCTTCCCCACTCCTTAAAAGAAAGCTAAACAGTTATATCAATTATATTTTCGTTGCACTTCTCTATCTCTTCAATGCGCTTCTGCTGTTAGATCTCCAAAAATGTATCAAGTCTCATTTTCCTTAGCAATTCTTCAAAGTAAGATATAAGAGAGTAGGCTGGATTTAAGGATAAACAGAAGATGGAGGAACTTTGGGAAGGCTACTAACTCCATCTTTAAACTCAAATATTTTAGTAGTTACCGAGTAATATTATGTTATATCTGATTAACTATGGCCTAACTTCGATTTGTCTGTTCAGTCTCTTAGAGGTCCTAGAGGTGGAATGATCTTCTTCAAAAAAGATCCAGTTCTGGGAATGGATCTGGAATCCGCCATAAACAATGCTGTTTTTCCTGGTTTGCAGGTCAGTTCATTTTCCTTTTGACTATCCATTTTTCTCCTTTTGTTTTATGAAATATGTTCCTTGATTGCTAGTATCTTACCAAAGAAAGAACAATGTTCCCTTTTGGACTCTATATTTTAATAATCTAGATTCCTTGAATTGATCTATCAATATTATTGTTTTTCTTTGAAGGGTGGTCCCCATAATCACACAATTGGAGGACTAGCCGTTTGCTTGAAGCATGCCAAATCACCTGAATTTAAGGTTTATCAGAACCAGGTAAGAATTTTGGCTTCTTTACCCCAACACGGGCTCCATCTGTTGAAATTTGACTTCATTTAATATTTATCTTGTAGGTGGTTGCAAACTGTAGAGCACTTGCAAGCCGATTAATGGAATTAGGCTACAAGCTGGTCTCAGGAGGGAGTGACAATCATTTGGTTCTTGTGGATTTGAGGCCCATGGTGAGTTTTCTCAATTATGCCTTTTGTTTCCCTTTTATTTTGTGACTGGGATGGACTTATTATTTGTAGATAAACAAAAACAAATTATACAACAACGACAATCTTGCTACCCTTTCACTCTTTATGTTGTTGTCATAACAACAACAATCTATATACTAGTTTGTTTAAAGTAAATTTTCAAAAGAAATAAAAGATGGCTAGAAATCAATCTGTGTGATGCTGGCTGCAAGCACCAGGATCCAGTCAGTCTTCTCTGATAAACCAGCATAGGTTAACCGTGTTCATTTGTCAATTAGGGAATTGATGGTGCTAGGGTGGAGAAAATACTCGACATGGCATCAATCACTCTCAATAAGAATTCAGTGCCTGGTGAGTGAAGCTTTTACGCAGTTCGTCATTTTTTTAAAAGTTCTTTTTTTCATTTACACTGTCAAAGTCAAAATTGTAGGTGATAAAAGTGCACTAGTACCGGGTGGCATCCGCATAGGCTCACCAGCCATGACCACTCGAGGTTTTACAGAGAAGGAATTTGTAGCAGTTGCAGATTTCATTCATGAGGGTGTGCAAATTACCCTTGAAGCCAAGAAGTCCGTCTCTACTACCAAACTCCAAGATTTCATGAAGGTTGTTACATCCCCAGATTTTAATTTGATGGATAAGGTGTTGGACTTGCAAGAAAGAGTCGAAGCTTTGACGTCCCAGTACCCTTTGCCTGGTTTATGAAATGAAGGCCAAATTGCCTGATGAATGATAATTACATACAAGCTGCCGCATGCCCTTTTCCTCCTACCGAATTTTGCAATGTGTTGTTTAGAATGTTTTAGCATGCATGGATACTTGAAGATCATCTATGTTTCTTCTCCTGGGAAATGTAGCAGATTCATAATCCATTGCTGTTGCAAAAACAATTGAATCAAATTTGAAAACTATATCATGGAAATTGTAGTTAAGTTCTGTCAATCTGTTGGAATTTGAAGATCTAAAAACCTACATATGTGATTTCACCGTAATTATGTCATGGGGTTGTCCTATTTCCATTGTCCCACTTAAGTAGGGAGAAAATTTCAGAAATAGCATACATAGACATAATAAGGCTCTATAGCTATAATTTTGATAATTGCGCTTCATAGTTATAGTTTCATTTGGTATTGAGGCTGTGATTAGTATATTTTTGTCTGTTTGTATATTTCTTTATTTTTTCACAAATATCCAAATGTTAGGGAATTTTGCTTGTGTATTTACGCACATATAAAATCTTAGTCATTTTAAGCATGTGTTTCATTTGTGTATGATGAAACTCATACATACTTGAAAAAAAAATGTTAAACGAGTTTATTGGATTTTTTTGTTGTTTTTTAAAATTGTTGATTGAATTTTGTTCCTTATGGTACATGAATTTTTTTTTAATTCGAGTTAATTTGGAGTAAGTTTGAGTTAATTTGGCAAAACAACTTCAGACACACATGTTTGAGATTTAAGACAACTTTTATATGCATTTCAAATGTAAATTTTTAACCTCAGTCTGGTATGTTTGGATCATTTTCAAAAGGCATAATACACCTTTAACTTGACGCCAGCTGACAACTATGACATTTAACTTTGGGTGTGCATAAATAAGCACTTAAACGTGTATAAAATTGAACAAATGGACACATTCATCCTACATGGCAATCTCATGTCCTACATGGCATCCTATGTGTATTATGTCATGTAGGACAAATGTGTCTACTTGTTCAATTTTATACAAGTTTAAGTGTTTAATTGTGCACATTCAAAGTTGGAGGGCATGGTTATCCGCTAAAGCCAAGTTAATGGTTATGTTTATGTATTATGCCTTTTCAAAAGGGACAAACTTGTAAAAGTAAATAACTATAAGAGGTGCATTAGTTAAATGTTGATCCCAAAAATAAATATTTGTACACTTGTCTTAATTTGGCTAGGGTTATCAAAATGATCCATGGAACAAATGATCTACCTAATTCATTCAGATTTTTATTGGTTGAATTTAAATAATTTAAAGAAAAAATTAACGATAGTGCCCATTGTGCCATCTAACTAATTCTTTTAACCTAACTATCAATTTGGTACCTAATTTAGCACAAGCGCCTATTAAATTAGTGGTAGCCGTGACCACTTTTTTTTTTTTTAATGTGCGGTCACACTTAGACCTTGACATTGTATATTTCTATTAGGGGTGTACATGACCGGGTTGGTTCGGATTTTTCAAATATCAAAACAAATCATTTGTATAAAAAAATTAAATTTATAAATCAACCCAAACAAATAAAACTCGGATTTTTTTTCTTCAGGTTTTTGAATTTTTCCGGTAAAATATTCATACAAACATATAATTAACTTGTGCTCCAAATATTTCTTTAGTACAACCAAAATACAACTATCTAAGGTGTTTCTTAAGAAAATAACACAAAATGTGATATGAGTGATGACGCTAAAACATTCAATAAAAAATAATAATGAAATCATATAAAATAAAGGCATAATACATATATTGGCCCCTAAACTTGGCTTCAAATTTTAACTTTGACCTCCAACTTTCACAATGCACAAATAGGCACTTTAACTATCCTACCTTTAAATAAATAAACACGCGATTTTCGGAGCCAAAAGCGTGAAATGCAAACGCTGCCACGTGTATTAGTGACCCACTCAATGGCTGCCAACTATTCAATGCATGTGGGCCTGTTTTCCTGTCTATTTGACACCTTTTCAATTTGCCATGCATTTATTTCAATCTCTTTTAATGGATATGGACCCCACCTCACTAATTCCATTCCTTTCTCTTTATTTTTGCCTCACAACTTCTTCCTTCACT
>JAJOOD010014083.1:0-30299 GCA_029582525.1 Solanum tacnaense | reverse complement strand
TAAGTTCAAGTTCAAGTTCAAGTTCTAATTTCAAGTTCAAGTTCTAAGTTCAAGTTCAAATTCTAAGTTCAAGTTCAAGTTCTAAGTTCAAGTTCTAATTTCAAGTTCAAGTTCTAAGTTTAACTTCAAACTCTAAGTTCAAGTTCAAGTTCAAGTTCTAATTTTCAAGTTCAAGTTCTAAGTTCACGTTCAAATTCTAAGTTCAAGTTCTAGTTCTAAATTCAAGTTCAAGTTCTAATTTCAAGTTCAAGTTCAACTTCTAAGTTCAAGTTCAACTTCTAAGTTCAAGTTCAAGTTCTAAGTTCAAGTTCAAATTCTAAGTTCAAGTTCTAATATCAAGTTCAAGTTCTAAGTTTAACTTCAAATTCTAAGTTCAAGTTCAAGTTCTTATTTCAAGTTCAAGTTCTAAGTTCACGTTCAAATTCTAAGTTTAACTTCAAGTTCTAAATTCAAGTTCAAGTTCTAATATCAAGTTCAAGTTCTAAGTTCAAGTTCAAGTTCGAAGTTCAAGTTCAAGTTCAAATTTTAAGTTCAAGTTCAAGTTCAAGTTCAAGTTCAAGTTCTAAGTTCATGACATTCAAACATTCATCTAAATTAATGACATTCAAACATTCATCATCTACTCATAACACTTCAATTACTAATTTGTAACTTCAAATTATTAACACTTTACTAACTAGTCCTAAAATCAAATCCAAAATAATCCCAATTCAACCTCAAATTACATATTCTCAAGTTTAAACTAGTCCTAAAATTCAAAAATGCTAATTCTTCACTAACTAACAATTCCCAATTTAAAAATGCCCATTTTTAAAAAAAAAAAACCTAAAATAAAAATCTTCAATTATCTATACCTAACTAACAATAATCAAATCAAATTAACAATTGAATAACAAAACCCAACAAACAAAAACAATAATATGCTAACAAACAATCAATTCTAATCACTAGAATTGAAAAAAAAAATTAAAATGTAACCCTACCTGCTGCAGCGACGGTGACCGGCGACCGGCCAGCGATAGCGACGGGCAAGGGCAGCGACGACGATGGGGAAGGGGGACGACGGTGACGGGAGCTAGGGAGACCGATATAAATATATAGAGAGAGAGAAGGGAGAGAATAAGAGTGAAGAGAGAGAGAGGAAAATCAGAATATGGCAATTTGTCTTTTAGATATTTAATAAAAAGCAACGGACAGCGTCTCTAAGTCCGTCGCTTTTTTTAAATATAGTTGACCAACATTTTGACCAAAAAGTGATGGACTAAGAGACACTGTCCGTCGCTTTTTAAAATAGTTGACTAGATATTTTGACCAAAAAGCGACGAACTAAGAGATGCCGTCCCTCGTTTTTTTAAAAACTAATTAATAAAATAAAATGAATTAAAACGACGGATAACGTGGTTATTTTTTTATTTATATATAATTATTTTTAATAAAAAGCGACGGACGGCGTCTCTATATATATTAAATAAATAATTATTAATTATATATATATATTTAACGCAAAAATCTGCGAAAAAAAGCGACGGACTAAGAGATGACGTCCGTCGCTTTTTGTAAAATAATTTAAAAACTAATTATTTTTATTTAAAAGCGACGGACAGTGTGGCAAAACGCGTCGCTTTTTGGAGCGACGCCGTCCGTCGCTTTTCTGTTCGTCGTTTTTAAGCAGTTTTTTAGTAGTGGACCAATGTCTGATTTTCCGCTATATTTGAAGTTAGTGGTGACTCAAATGAACTGGATCACCATAGGTTGGGCTTGGCCCAAACATAATAGGGGTTTATATAAAGATCAACTTTCACATATAGCAAACACAAAATTCATATTTGTATGCTATAGCAAAGTTTGCATAATTGCGCTCCATAGCAAACATATATATGTATAATTCGCTATACATATACAAAAAAAACAATTGTATAATTCCCTATACATATACAAAGAAAGCAGTTGTATAATTTGCTATACATATACAAAAGAAAGCAGTTGTATACAAACGATCAATTGTATAATTTGTGTATGTATAAAACGAGAAAGAGAGAAAGGCAAAAGAAAAGTGGGCAGGAAAATATTTGTATTGTATAATTATAAGTGTATAGGACGAAGATATATGTATTTGCATGTGTATATACAATTGTGTCTCGCTTTATACAAACAGAAGCGCAATTTATACATTTCATTTTTATTTGTATAAGCGATAGAGGCGACGCTGACGAGCGAGATTTGGGAGAGTGGCGAGCGAGATCTGGGAGAGGGGAGAGAGGGGAACGAAAATAGATGTATATATGCAATTTCCTCTCGCTTTATACAAACACAAACACATTTTATACATTTGTGTTTGTATAAAAGCGAGAGAGGCGAGCAAGACTGCCACCAAACGAGAGTGGCGAGCGAGATTCCACCAAGGAGAGTGGCGAAAATAGCAATAGTTTGCTATAGGGTACAATTAAATCAAAGTATATTTATAGCATTTAATTTGAATTAATAGTTTGCTATTATATATAATTTTTCCTTATATAAATCTCACTAGTTTAGGAGCTAATTACTTGGATACACTCTAGTTTGCAATATTACGTATTTTACCAGATTTTGGTACCTCCAAATACGTCCATATATTTATGTACCTCAGATACATGGAGTCAAATTTAGGTGTAATTTGTTCTATAGATATTGTATCCAAGAGGATTCACATGTAACTTGGACACATAGCAAATCTCGATCGCCTTTCTCCTATCCACTCACCACTCTCTCATGTATCTGGTATTCCAGGTACATGTGAATTACTCTAGATACATACAAATACATGTATCTAGTATGTATATAGTGTGATTTTCATATATTTGGGATACATACGAATCTCGCTCGCCTCTCTCCTTATTTTTGTATATCTGGTAGCAAAAACACATATATCTATTTGTAAAATATGTAGAAAATTCTTAATTAGTGGTAAGATACATAATATTATTTTGAAAGTATACATAATAATACTCCCTCAATTTCAAATTAATTGAATTGTTGAGACATTTTTCATTTTTCAAATTAACTTAATTGTTCAATTTTCAAGACTAGTTTTAGAATGTTCTTCCAATTTTACCCTTCATTAGTTAGTATTGGAATTAGTTATTAATTAATGTTTATTTAATTTAATCATAAATTTGACAATAATTAATAAGGGTAAAAATGAAAAGTTATGCCTAATTTATGTCATAATCTTCTTTTCTTAAAGGGCGTGAAACACCTCAACAATTTAATTAATTTGAAATGGAGGGAGTAGTATATATGGTAGAGAAGTATGCTTAATTATTGTAACACCCCGGAAAAATTTTGAACTACGACTCGAACCCTTCTTCGTTGTGAGCAGGATTTTACCAAGGAATTTAAAATTTCTTAAGCATTAAGGTCAGGTCACTAGATATAGCACCTTGAGTTCCAAAAGGAATTAAAGAAAACTCATTCAAGTCATTCCTTGGGTCTTTTAAGTTTTGGGTCAACTTCAAATGACCATAACATTCAGTACAGGATGAGCTAGGATACCCACAAAATATCAAATGAAAGATCTCTGAGTCCTCTTTCCAAGACCAGGAAGTTTGCAAATTTTTGAACTCGAATGAGGAATATATGCCCTTTTGAAGTCAGGCTATCCATTTAAGGAAAATTACCTGAAAATAGGAGGGGTACTTTAGTCTTCCTTACCCCACTTATTCTAAAAGTGAATTACACCAAATTAAGGGTCTAAACTGATGAGAATCGGTTTCATTCATCTCCAAAAGTGTTTAGGGTTTTAGAGAAAAGATTCAAGAAGAGAAAAAGTTCAAAGTTTCAAGCGTTCGTTCAATAAATTCAAGATTTCGTCAAGAACCTAGTCTTTGAGGTATGTAAGCTTCCATAGTGTTGGGTTTGTCCACCCATATGTCAATCATGAGTTTATTTTGCGAATCTATCCATAAATATTAAGAAATTTATTTTTTTGATGAGTTTGTGATAAGTGTTCTTGAAGTTTCCTTATCGATTAAGTTTGGCGAAATGGTCTGATGGACCCTTATACCTGTATAAGTTTGTATTATGGACCCTTCTACTCAGTTCTTTGTCAAGTGAACCCTCAAACTCAATTAAAATAAGATATTTAAACCCCTTCAACCATGTGTGTAGTTCACTCTCCCTTACATAAATGACATGTCATATCCACATCAAATTAAAGGTATTTGAATCTACTTTCCAACACCACCAATTTCGCAATGATCCAATTTCTGAATAAAAATTTATGACCATTTTAGTAACCTAATACAGTGTCGTTACGAATTAGCCGATGGAAAAATATTAAAAGGGTCGTTTTTGTCTTTTTACCTCCAAGAAAACCCTAAACTATTTTTTTCACTAATAAAAGGCTCAAAACAATCAGATTTTAATCTTTTAATCTATCATTCTCTTCTCTCTCAAACCCTAGGGCAAAACCCTAATGAAAAATCAAAGTTGAAGACTCCATTCAAGATTCTTTCAATCTTTTTCAAGATTCTTCTTCAAAGGTAAGTCTTTCTCCAAGAATTCCATTCTTTTCCACTCAATTCCTCCATACAATTATGAATCACTAATGAAAATCATATTTCTTGACCATATAGATTTCAAGAAACTAATTCAAAAATCTCAAGAAAGGTTTTCTTGATCGTTTTCCTTCAAGCTAGGGTTTCAAGGCTTCATAATAGACAGACTTGGAGAGTCTTTCAATTTCAGATATTTTATTTTAAAACTTATGTTTCATACTCAGTATACTTAGCAAAGTTTTGAGATTCAGTAAACTGTTTTTAAACGTTTCTTTCAATTTGATGCTTATGTATGCTCAAGTTAGTCTTCCACTTGTAGTCAGCCAAGATGAGGGTTCGCTTGGGGACCAACAATGGTTCTCGAGTGCTGGCCACGTCTAAGGTGTAGGCTCGGGTCGTGTCAATTATGTAGCTTTTCCAATATAATATGCATGTAAAAAAGTACAATTAACTCATTTCAAATTTCACATCCATGGGACTAGAGTGTACATGGACGGGTTGGTTTGAATTTTTTAAATATCAAATCAAATTTGTGTCACTATAGACACATAAATTTTATTGAATTTAATTCATACGAAATTTGGATTAAATCCATATTTATTTGGGTTGAATGATTAATTTGGGCTTTCCAAATAAACAAGTCCATTTTCTTAACTTCAAGTTCAAGGTCCATTTTACCTTGAAGCCCAAATACATGCCACATGTCACAGTGACTAGGCATCCAAGACCAACAAGGTGACGCCACATGTCCAAATGAGGTGGTAGTCCTAGTCAAATGCAAGAACCAATCACAGTCCGCCAAGTGTCAAAATGACATCATTTGGCCACTAATATGCAAACATTGTCCACCCCCTACAACTATAAATAAGGGATGTACATGACATTCTAGGGCATTAAGAAAACTCTTCAACAAGCATTCTGAAATTGGAGAAACCTACAACACCACCTACATAGCTCTTCGAAGGAGTGATCAACGGAGTTCTTCTCGGAGATCGACTTGCAACAACGAAGTGTTTCCCGACGTTCTAGGAGATCAAATACATCTCAAGGAGGTCTACATCATCCTACATTTGATAAATACGCTACTGAAGGCCTTCGAATCACGGAGAATCTTAGAAGAGAAGAATCAAGAGAACAACAAAATTATACTCACGAAGATTCATTAATAAAAAATCACATTTTCTTTTATTTATTTTGCTTATTGTTAATTTTCAGCACTTACGAAAATTTGTTGTGAACAAATATGACACGCCCAGTGGGAAATTTGCTATGTCCCATAGTTGCACTAAAGCTTGCAATGAACCATCATATGATGCTCTATGAGTGCACCAAGAACATCTTGACTGTCACGACCCGAGCCTATACCCCTGAAGCGACGCGGCGTACTTGACCCCGAGAGGGGTCACGTACAAGCCTCTTAGCATTCAATACATAGAAATAGTGCAGAATTTAAAACGTTTCTTTAAATACAATCGAAGTCATTTTTCATAAAAGCAAGCAGAAGACTTTCTATACTATGTCTCAAACCATCTAATACTTTGAATACAACTTTGGGACATAACCCATACAAAGACTCTAAACATAAATAAAAGACATAAGGGAACAAATGGGTTTGTCCTCGAACTATGAGGACTCACCATATCTTCAACTCCATGCTCCTTAGAAACCTATCTTCCAAGAATAGAACATCAAAAGTCCAAACCCTACACTTTGTAGAAAAATGGAAGAAATATGGGTTAGCACATAAAGTAATAAGTATGATAGACATGCAAAAACCATACTTAAAATGGACATTTTAATTTGGAAATCATGCTTTATGCCAATTTGAGAAAACCTTCATGAACATGAGTATAAGAGGCATCAGATAAGACATAATCAACATACAAGTCATTTCTTCACATTATGGCACAATCAACATATAAACCATTACCTTCATATTAAGCCTTCACCTCAAGTAACCCTCAAGCTATACTTTGTGCAATGTATAGATAGTCTCCCAAACCACCATCCACACTACAGTACCACATTAAGGTCACCAAAAGTGAACTTACCATTCAATCTTTCCATCTTCACATAATACTCATACATAAGAGACATAAACACTTTATAAGTCATATCAACACATTAGGACCAACATCTAAGACAACCCCAAGTCGTACTTGTGCAATGTATGAGTAACATCCCATACTACTACTCACACTAAGTACTCCTTTGGAGCCACTATAGACAAGACACATTCATATTCATTATGTCATGACAAGGAAGTAACTCATAATACAATCCAAGTATAGCATGCATCATTACATTAGACATATAAGAGTCAACATTCTTCATTAACTTCATTTAGAGCACTTTCATACATTAGTCACTAAGACCTTAGAGAACTTACTATGACCCTATCAAAGCCTACTCGTGCAATACATGGATGGCATCCCGTAAAACCACCCACACTTCATAGAACTCGTCAAGAAACCATAATGTGCATCTCACATGATGGGAATAGGCATTAACCGACATAGACCATGAGAGCTAAATCATGGAATCCGGTATCGTATGACCACACACCGAAGGAAGGTGTTCTACTTTCCTAAGGTAGAACTGTAACATTTTAGCGTAGGTCCAAACCACTAGCGAATATCCTATGTCGGCACATAGTTATGGGATAGAAAGATGTTCATTGGAACCCAATCCTAACAATGGGAGAGGTTTCCATCTTACCTTATCCACTGAGTGCTTAGCCTCCATTCCCATACAATATTTCATTTTCATTAACATTATTGTACTTGAGAGGCTACCAACATTAGGTCTACCGACCCAAGTACATTACTCAAGAAAGGGCCACCACATTAGATCTACCGATTCAAGTTACATTAAGGATAGCTCATTGACTTTCCAAGAAGGGTGCCATCAACATTGGGCCTACCGATACAAGGTTCATCATTTCACATAAGAAAGGGCTACCAATACTAGGTCTACCGATTCAAGGTTTATCATCGCATCAGTTTCTAGACTCATCATGAAGGGTTACCAACACTAGGTCTACCGGTTCAAGACATAGTCTAGAATACTTCATCATTCATTTATGAAATGAATGCCATTGACCTATCGATTCATATTCATCAACTCAAGACACATGCATAAGTCATTTATGAAAGAATGTCATAAGCCTATCGATTCATATTCTTTAAGTCAAGACACATTCATTACACAAGAGAGGATGCCTAAGCCTACCAACTTAAGATTCAACAATCAACAATACTTTCATTCATTCAAGAAGAGGATGCATAAGCCTACCAATTCAAGATACTTCATTCATGATCATATTCATCAATACAAGAAAAGGATTCCTTAGCTTACAATTTCAAGATACAACAATCCATATTACTTTCATTTATACAAGAATAGGATGCCTAAGCCTAACAATTCAAGATATAACATTACATTATAGAAACCCTTCACATTTTATCATCATCATTCATGAGTGTTAACTGAGAATATACTTTCAATAATAACACAATTACATTCTAATCATGATCATCACACTTTCATTGAGATCACACATATATACTTAACATCATAGTCATACCTTAACCTTCATACCTTGCCTTTCAAGGTCATGGATCACATTCACCCGCACACCTTAGATTAATACAATTAGGCAAGATTAATAACAAAATTTCAACATTCTATATCCATGTAAACAAAAACAATTCACATACTTCATGATCAATCAATTCCCACTCACAAATCACAACTTAGGAATTTGGGGAAAAACATGGGTTCAAGGAAAAAATAATCTTAATTCACCTTTAAATCCACAACTCATTCATAATTCAATGCAATAAAGCCTTTGAAAAACGTTTGGAATCCAACCCATGCATATATTGAAAACTAGGGTTTTGGGGAAAACATTGGAGACTTGAAATCACTTTTGAAATTGGCTCCTTGAAAGAAACTACGTCAAGTATGAAGACCACCATACCTTTTAGGGAAGCAATCCACGAAAATCCCTTGAAAAACTTGAAGTCTTGACCTTGGAAACTTGAATCCTTCACCTCCAATGGTGGTTTCTAGAGAGATAACTTTTGAGAAGAGAGGTGGGTTCTATTTTATGTTTTGAAATAATGAATCGGAAAATAGAGTTTAATACTTTAAAACCCCTTAAAATACTTTAAATAACCAATTAGAACCGTCCCCTAACTAAACAAGACTTAAAAGCAATTTACCAAACCACCTCTCATTAGGCCGAACCACACCAGCTTTTACAGGTGTGATCCACGGACCACCATCCACGGACCGTGGATGGGTCCACGGACCATCCTTCATGGGCATGGTTCATGGCTGCAGCTTGCATATGCGGGGCTTGACTTACGGAGGCCATGCACGAGGCGTGAATGGACCTACGGTGCGTGGACCCCTTCCGTAGGTCACCCTCATTTTGGCAACTTTTCTCTTTTGGGGCAGCCTTAGGGGTAGGCTAAAGGTCCTCCTCAAGGACCCCTAGGGTGGTCCTTGGGGAGTCATACCTTGATGTTTAACCCCTAAATCCCTCAACCATAGCTCGGGACCACATTTTACACCCTCAAACCTCACATCAAATCAAAGACACACTAGTTAAGCTCTAGTTTCACTTATTCATTTTACGGGTCGCTACATTATCCCCCACTTGGGAACATTCATCCTCGAATGACACTTTAAACACATTAAGGGGGTTAACGACTCAAGAGTAGCAGCCCATCATGCATGCAACATCATAAACAATGCACAAAACTAGGAGGAAACATCAACTCCATCTCAAACATACTTCAAGCAACTCAAACAAGTAGGAACTACATCTACAAACTCATGATGCATCATAACTTCAACATTTCTCATTTCATTGGAGGAATTTTCATCTCCAACTCATATCATGCTCATCATAACATCATTAAGCACATTATGCAATTTCTTCATAAGAACACATTAAGCATGTTCAACAATTCAACCTCATGAAGCATATAGACAATTCAAACTAAATGCAAATCAACATGAGGGATATAACTCATAGAAACTCATTTTCTCATTCAAACATAAACTCATCAAGAACATGCATAACATAAGGGATCATGGAAACACATATTCACACATGACTCCAAAACATGAAACAAGCCAAAAAGGAACTCTTTGTCTTAGGCTTGAATAGGCATAGAAGGAAAGAGAATGAGGATATTGGAACTCTCAACAACCTTACTATTCAACATATGATCCCCCCCACTTAGGAGTAAACCCAACTAAGGCTTATCATGAACATAACATAGGAACCTCAATCAAGACATTCACAACTAACAAGAAACCATCAACATACCGGTGCTTTTAAAATAGGAAGGTCCTCATTAAGCAACTATTGCTCACAAACAACCTTACCAATGCCACTCAAGGTCTCATACGAGACTACCACACCGAGTCTAAACTCCTCAAACTCCCTACACCGCTTAAGGTGAGAACATCAAGCAAGCCTAACTCATGAACATCAAAGACACTCAATGACCTTACCATCTAAGCACATTATCCCCCACTTGGGAGTAAGCCTATACAAGCTCATTTTAAACTTCACTTCTTTCCATTCTAAGGTCGGAGAAAGTCATCGCTAAACTTTCACACTCATCACACCTAGGCATTTCTAACACCACATTTCATCAACTCTTTCAACATACCTCAAAACTCATCATGACTAAGCCGGGTTCTATCAGCATCTTAAGCATAACCATAAGCAACCCATTCATACTAAAAACAACATCACAATTTATCACCTCAAATCTAACAAGTCACATAGCTATAATTGGCATCACAACCAACCTTCCTCCCTCACACCTTCTAGCATACTCCTTTCAAGTGGTCATACCCTAAAGACCATCGGATAAGGAATAAGAGAGAGACATTATCGAGTTAAACTTTGTGGCACGACTTGAAGAATGAAGAAGTGAGACTTTCTTAACACCCAATAGCCTCATATTCATAAATGTGACGCGCTTCACACTATTAATAAAACACTACTAGATGTGGTTTAAGACATCCTACGACTATTCCAAAATCTTGTGCTCTGATACCATGTTTCTCATGACCCGAGCCTATACTCTGGAAGCGACACGGCGTACTTGACCACGAGAGGGGTCTCGTACAAGCCTCTTAGCATTCATAACATTCGATACATAGAAATAGTGCAGAATTTAAAACTTTTCTTTAAATACAATCGAAGTTATTTTTCATAAAAGCAAGCGGAAGACTTTCTATACTATGTCTCAAACCATCTAATACTTTGAATACAACTTTGGGATATAGCCCATACAAAGACTCTAAACATAAATAAAAGACATAAGGGAACAAGTGGGTTTGTCCTCGAACTATGAGGACTCACCATATCTTCAACTCCATGCTCTATAGAAACCTATCTTCCAAGAATAAAACAACAAGTCCAAACCCTACAGTTTGTAGAAAAATGGAAGAAATATGGGTTAGCACATAAAGTACTAAGTATGATAGCCATACAAAAACCATGCTTAAAACGGACATTTTCTTTGGAAATCATGCATTATGACAATTTGAGAAAACCTTCATGAACATGAGTATAAGAGGCATCATATAAGACATAATCAACATACAAGTCATTTCTTCACATTATGGCATAATCAACATAGAAACCATTACCTTCACACTAAGCCTTCACCACAAGTAACCCTCAAGCTATACGATGTGCAATGTATGGATAGCGTCCCACACCAGCATCCAAACTAAAGTACCACATTCAGGTCACCAAAAGTGAACTTACCATTCAACCTTTCCATCTTCACACAATATTCATACATAAGAGACATAAACACTTCATAAGTCATATCAACACATTAGGACCAACGTCTAGGACAACCATAAGTCATACTTGTGCAATGTATGAGTAGCATCCCATACTACTACTCACACTAAGTACTCCTTTGGAGCCACCACAGACAAGGCACATTCATATTCATTATGTCATAACAAGGAAGTAACTCATAATACAATCCAAGTATAGCATGCATTATTACATTAGGCATATAAGAGTCAACATTGTTCATTAACTTCATTTAGAGCACTTTCATACATTAGTCATTAAGACCTTAGAGAACTCACTATGACCCTCTCAAAGCCTACTCGTGCAATACATGAATGTCATCCCATACTACCACCCACACTTCATCGAACTCCTTAAGAAACCATAATGTATATCTCACATGATGGGAATAGGCATTAACCGACATAGACCAGCTAAATCATGGAATCAGATGTCGTATGACCCCACACCGAAGGAAGGTGTTCTACTTGCCTAAGGTAGAACTAGTAACATTTTAGCGTAGGTCAAAACCACTAGTTAATATCCTATGTGGGCACATAGTTATGGGATAGGAAGATGTTCATTGGAACCCTAGCCTAACATTGGGAGAGCTTCCATCTTACCATATTCACTCGGTGCTTAGCCTCCATTACCATAGAGTATTTCATTTTCATTAACATTATTGTACTTGAGAGGGCTACCAACATTAGATCTACCGACCTAAGTACATTACACAAGAAAGGGCCACCACCATTAGGTCTACCGATTCAAGGTACATTAAGGATAGCTCATTGACTTTTCAAGAAGGGTGCCATCAACATTGGGCCTACCGATACAAGGTTCATCATTTCACACATGAAAGGGCTGCTAACACTAGGTCTACCGATTAAAGGTTTATCATCACATTAGTTTCTAGACTCATCATGAAGGGTTACCAACACTAGGTCTACCGGTTCAAGACATAGTCTAGAATACTTTATCATTCATTTATGAAAGGAATACCATTGGCCTATCGATTCATATTTATCAAGTCAAGACACATGCATAAGTCATTTATGAAAGGAATGCCATAAGCCTATCGATTCATATTAATGAAGTCAAGACACATTCATTACACAAGAGAGGATGCCTAAGCCTACCAACTCAAGATTCAACAATCAACAATACTTTCATTCATTCAAGAAGAGGATGCATAAGCCTACCAATTCAAGATACTTCATTCATGATCACATTCATCAATACAAGAAAAGGATGCCTTAGCCTACCAATTCAAGATGCAACAATCCATATTACTTTCATTTATACAAGAATAGGATGCCTAAGCCTACCAATTCAAGATATAACATTACATTATAGAAACCCTTCACATTTTATCATCATCATTCATGAGTGTTAATTGAGAATAAACTTTCTATAATAACACAAATACATTCTAATCATGATCATAACACTTTCATTGAGATCACACATACATACTTCACATCACAGTCATACCTTAACCTTCATACCTTGCCTTTCAAGGCCATGGATCACATTCACCCACACACCTTAGATTAATACAATTAGGCAAGATTAATAACAAAATTTCAACATTCTATATCCATGTAAACATAAACAATTCACATACTTCATGATCAATCAATTCCTACTCACAAATCACAACTTAGGAATTTGGGGGGAAACATGGGTTCAAGGAAGAAATCATCTTAAGTCACCTTTAAATCCACAACTCCTTCATAATTCAATCCAATAATGACTTTGAAAAATGTTTGGAATCGAACCCATGCATAGATTGAAAACTAGGGTTTTGGGGAAAACATTGGAGACTTGAAATCATTTTTGAAATTGGCTCCTTGAAAGAAACTAAGTCAAGGATGAAGACCACCATACCTTTTAGAGAAGAAATCCACGAAAATCCCTTGAAAATATTGAAGTCTTGACCTTGGAATCTTGAATCCTTCACCTCCAGTGGAGGTTTCTAGAGAGAGAACTTTTGAGAAGAGAGGTGGGTTTTATTTTGTGTTTTTGAAATAATGAATTGAAAAATAGAGCTTAATACCTTAAAAACCCTTAAAATACTTTAAATAACCAATTAGAACCGTCCCCCAACTAAACAAGACTTAAAAGCAATTTACCAAACCACCCCTCATTAGGCCGAACCACACCAACTTTTACAGGTGCGATCCACAGACTGTGGATGGGTCCACGGACCCTCCTGCATGGGCGTGGTTCATGGTTGAAGATTTCATATGGGGGGCTTGACCTACGGAGGCCATTCACTAGGCGTGGATGGACCTACGGGGAATGGACCCACCTTCAGTAAGTCACCCCCATTTTGGCAACTTTTCTCTTTTGGGGCAGCCTTGGGGTTAGGCTAAGGGTCCTCCTCAAGGACCCCTAGGGTTGTCCTTGGGGAGTCGTACCTTGACGTTTAACCCCTAAACCCCTCAACCATAGCTCGGGACAACATTTTACACCCTCAAACCTCACATCAACTCGAAGACACACTAGTTAGGCTCTAGTTTCACTTATTCGTTTTACGGGTCGCTACATTGACAATACCCAAATTGTTGACTAAACTGATGAGGGCTATAAGTCTCCACAATCAGTTCACCATCCAGCCTCAAAGTGACAAAACTTGAACGAAGGCCTATAAGAAAATCACTCCAGGAAGTGGACAATTTTCCATTATCATCAATATGTAGCTCTTTTCCTTGTAGCATTACCAGATTGTGGAGGTTATGCACATTCACTTGCTAAAATAACTTAGGAGCGTCAACGAGGTTAAAATGTTTTGCCATCTTTTCTCCAGAAATTTGCCACATTCGTACACCTCGTTGGGGCGGGTAACACGGTAGTAGGTCTCAAAATACTCACATATCCATCCATATACATAATGAATGGGAAGTAGTACGCCGCAAGCACCCAAGTTTGAAGAAGTGGATATATCCCTAAGGCCGCGATAGATGCTTGCAAGAACCGGAACCGCCAAAGAAAATATTTCCCAATGAGCCATCAAGCCTGCAACTTTGAAGACACTAGCACGAATACAATCAGTTTTCTTTGTTAAGAAGCAAAAACTTGCAAAGCCAACATGCAAGAAAAGCCGCCAAATAAGTCTCATCTCTGAATGATTCTTCTACGCCTAACTCGAGAAAAGGAGCATTCTCTTCTTCGATTCGTGGTAAGAAGCTCATGTCAATATTTCCAGAAGGATCATGATTCATCCTTGGTTTCGTATGATTCTTAGACGTCCTTGGTGAAGGCTCAACATATTTTCTCGTCCCCCTAAATTAGAACTTTGTCCATTCTTGAAAGGAGACTTCATCGATGACACCTTTGGTAAGTCGGTAGAACACCGAAAACAAGAAGGAGCAGCTTCTTGGGAGAAAAGACTTCCCTATATCATCTACATGTGTCAACTCTTTAGCCGAGGGTATAACTTCATCATAAAAGGAATCATGAATAGGAAGACCTCTAATGGTTCTCAAATCCCATAAAGAAATAGATAACTCTCCGACGAAGGTAGAAACTGTATTGGTGAATGGACGCCAATTTTCGCAAAAGGCTTGGAGAACATTTTCATTATGGTCATGTGTGAACATTGAAGCAAAAATAGCATCATAAGTCTTGATGTTGTCCAAAGTCTCCTTGTAGCGGGCAAGCACATCTTCTACCCACTCCCAATAGCCAGACGTATAGCGAACCTCACCAAACCCGAAAGGAGGAACACACCAACTGCTAAGATTTTCATCACGACGAGAAGGGATGGTTATTGACACCTAATTTTGGACCTCCACAATATAAATTAATCATCGAACTTCTTAAATTTCAAACGATTGAAATAATTGACTTTATAAAATTTTAAATACTTTTCAAGTCATTTTAAGTAATTTTGTCATTTTTATAATTTTAAATATAATTTATATATTCTATATAATTTTGTATATATTTATTATATTAATATTTGAAAATTGTCTCAAAAATATTTTATTTTTACTTAAATATTTGATTAATTAGTTCAGTTAATTTATAGTTTATATTTTTGAGTTAGTTAGTTTAAAATTAAATTATTTATTTTATTTCGTTAAGATTAAGAAGCTTGTTAATTAATTAACATTAATTCGTCTTGTTTAAATTTTAGTCAAACTCTCTAAATAAATTAAACTCAATTTGGCTATTTCTTAAACTCCAAGATATAACCCATCTTTGACCTCCAACTTAATTAACTCAATTTTGAGACCAAAATTTGGGGCCTTTTTACAAATTTCCAGCAACCCACCTCAGCTCCAAAACCCAGGCCCAATACTTCCTCCAAACTTCAGCCCAACAATACGTACATCAATACCAAAACCAGACGACCCCGACTTTGTTCTTCTTCTTCGCGAGACCCAAACCCAGTTTTCAGTAAGCCCGATACCTCAAATACAAAGAGACCCAACCCACCAACATACATAGCAGCACCATACGCGACCCTACTGCCCCAATCTGGTCTTCTTCACGCGAAATCATCCAGCAAACCCGGCGAGAAATCAGCGTAAAAATGCAGACCCATCGCAACAGCGCCAATAGTACTCGCCCATACGCAAGAATCAACCTTTTCCCTGATTTTGAGCAAGGATTTGTGGATCTTGGTACAAATTTTGAATTTCAAATTCATTTAAAATCTGTTCGTTTTCCCCCTAATTGATTCCATTCTCCCCTCTATATAAACCCATATCCAGTCCTCAATCGGGGGAGGACGAAAAAATACAAGTAAAAAGCAAAAATCAAGGCAAGAATAGCATGGTTGTGAACCAATCGATTTGTTTTTAGATCCTCTTTTTTGGAAGCTTTTGCCGGAATCCATTGTAGCTCCGTCAGAGAAGTGGAAGTTGCCTGCTCTCTTGCTCATCCTTCGGATTCACTACTCTACAAGAGGTAATATACTCGCCTTATAATTATTATTATTTTTGGGTAGTAATCCATTCTAGTTTCTGTATAAGGTATCTTCATGTCAAAATGGTTATTGTATTTAATTGTCACTGTTGCATTTTGAATGAGGTTACATGATTAATTTGTGTGTTCCTAAAGTTATATTCAAATTATTTTCTGTGTCTAAATCCTATCCTATTTTTTGTGTTAAATAGCTTACAATTTTAGTCTCGTTTGAGTTCCTACAGGTTCAGTTCCAAGTAAGGTATATTTAGCCTAAGTTTGATGAACATTTTTGTTTCCAATCTGATTGCTTTCTTCATGAAGTGTGTTTCTAAGACCTAAATGACGTATAATTTCTTTGTATTTAGTGAAGTTTACCCTTATCCCATGCCTAAATTCTCTGAATATGGTTAAGATTTTATAGCGTTACTTTCGCTTTTGTTTTAGATTACAAATCCGTAATGACCTGGCTCGGCCTTCTAAGCATCTCATATCAGCACCTCTTGTTGCATGTACTAGTAAAATTCTCATGGCAAATGCTTTAGTTTTCGAGAGTATATTTTCTTTGTAGTAATTTAAGTTTACAATGTGCACTTATTAAACCTCTGTTAGTCTTAGGTATGAGATTTGTTTATTTCATTTTTCGGTTCGCCTTAGTTTCGTTAGTTGAAGATTTTGGGAGAATGATGTTGTAAAGAATGTCTTGTTGAGTTCATCTTAATTAGCAAAGTTATGTAGTAATATGTTTTGATACTTAGGATTAGGGGCGTGCATCGGTCGATTCGGTTCGGTTTATGTATTATCGGTTCGGTTTATCGGTTTTCGGTTTTTAAATACACTAAATCAATAACGAACCAATAAGATAATTTTTTATCGGTTTTGGTCCTTAACGGTTCGGTTTTTTGTTTAACCAATAAGAAAATGCTTATAAAATAAATATATGACTTCTCTAATAAATTTGACACGACAAGACAATAATGTAACTTTACAAAAGCTCATAAAATAGAAATAATAATAACAAAAATGAAAAGAACTATACATGTGTAACACAAAGAGAAATCAAGAGGAATATGGTTCTTACTTTAGGTTTTGACGATTTGTATAATGTAAAGTTGTGAACTCAAAGTCACAACGAAGTATGAATTGATGTCTAAATGACAAAGACATAACTATTAAGATATTGAGATTAATATTTACTAATATGTAAAAGTAGTAAATTACTATAGTCTTAACTCTTAATGGGTTATCGGTTTATCCAATAACTCAATATTGAAAACCAATACCGAATCGATAACCCGATAAATTTTTTTTATAAAACCATTAAGATACTGCTAACCCAATAACTCAATAACAATAAATCAATAACACTTTTTTTGATTTGATTTATCAATCGGTTCGGTTTTTGCACACCCCTATTTAGGATTCTGTCATGATAGTTTGGGTTAGAAAAGAGTTAAGATTTTTATGGACACGTGATTGAACCCTTCATATGAGTTGTTGCCTTTTCCAGAAAATGATTTGCACCAGTAGATTTTAAGTGAGTCTAATTATGATGAATATCCTTTCAATACAGTATTGGTGTGTCTTTGTTGGTATTTCATTTAAAATTTTATTTAATTATGGTTAGAAGTTTGTACCAAGTTTGCAACAAAGGTTTTGTCATCTTAGTCAAAGCATATACATAATTTGGAATTCATTCTTCTACCCTCATATGTTTGCATTTTTAAATTTTGAGTTGTTGTGACTTTCTTCCTTATCCTAATCTTTATCATTTTTTATTGCATGAACTCACTCCATCCGAGTCTACTTTGGACTGCCCTCCTTCCAATTTCGAGTATCGAGTCAGCCATAGGTGTCCGAGGGTGTAAGGGAAGCAGATTACAGGTCTTGGAAAGCAGAAAAATGAGTTATATATATCCGATATACACTGATATACAACTAATGTATACAAAAACGGAAATTTGGTAAAAGCCCAAATATTGCAGCGAAATTGGCTAAAAAAGGAGGCCCAAATTCATTTCTCTTTTACCTTTAAATTGTTTAATTGTCTTTATTTATTGTTTGTTTTTTCTATCATTAACTCTAACTTTAGAATTGTTAATTAACTTAATTAGATTCCCCAAAAGATGAGTTATTTTCTTTGTGTTGGTTTACTTTTAATACATTTCATTTTTTTGTTAATTTATTTTATTAATCAAGTATATTGGTCAAAATTTTATATCTTTAATTGAGTTAAATATTTTTTTTTCTTAAAAAGATTTATTCTTTAATGCTTCTTAACTTAATCACACTTGTTTTAAAAATGTTTTTCCTTTACTTAGTCATTTCCTCAAAAAGGGGTTAGTTAAAATTTTTTATTTATTCTCCAATTAATTTAAAATAGTTTTCATGTTTTAATGAATCAAATTGATTCAAATTTTTATTAAAATGATTCAAATAACTTCTAATGAATTTGATTTTTGTCAAAATCCTAATCGTAATGCATTTTAATTCAAATGTTTCATTTTAGCTTCCTTTATCTAAAAAAGAAAATAAAAATAAAAATGTGTCATTTAATTAATTATTTTCTCAAAGTTAATCAAATATTGTAAATTATTATTTTTATAATTTTTTTCCAAAAAATAGTCAAAATATATTTTAACCAAGTCGTAGGATAACCGCGTGTTAGCGGGCGCTTCAAATGCCTTAAAAACCTTTTTGAAGCGTAAATAAGAACCTCTTACACATTTTCTCTAAATTTATAAATATTTAATCTGTTAAAATCTTTTTAAATTAAGTTTTTCTTAATTTCTTTAAAAAATAAGTGGCGACTCTTTTCTAAGTATTTTTCTCAAATTTTTTTGTACTTAGAACATTTCAAAAAGTGATTTTTCTAAAGATAGTAAAATTACGGCATAACAATGGTAACATCAACATTTTGATGAGTAGAAGACTTCAAGAGGAGAACTTTTTCAGTTGTGACATTACCGGGGAAATTGTCCATGACGTCCTTCGTTTCTATTGACGATCACTCTGGGAGATGATGAGAAGTGTCCAGCATCTTTCTAACAAGTGGGAAGGCGCGGATCACCGAAAGATGAACTTTCAAGGTGAGAACTTTGGCGCGCGAATGTTGCTTGTTCTCCATGATCTCAAGGCAAGGGTATGGTGCATCTCGGTCACTAAAGTCCATTGTCGCTGCTAGAAATCAATATTGTACAACATAGCTTAGAAAAAAAAGGGGTTACATTGGCGAAAACATAATTGGATGTAATCAAAAGACAAGGATTTGACCATCAGAAACGAGTTCAACCTTGAAAATTAAAACGGTAGCAATTGAAGAGGAATTTGCCTACAAATATTTTATATGTCGTAGTTCCATGTTTCTAGATTCGGAAAATCAAACGGCTTGCGATTTCAATTCTTCTACAATTAGAAATGAATTTTACACTACGGACGCGCAAATTTGTCAATTAGAAACGGGTTAAATCTTGAAGATCAAAACTGTAGTAATTGAAGAGGAATTTGGCTACAAATTTTTTTATATGTCGTAGTGCCATGTTTTTCGTTGCGGAAAAACCAAACGGCTTACGATTTCAATTTTTCTACAATTAGGAATAAATTTTACACTACGGACGCGTAAATCTCTCAATCAGAAACATGTTAAAAATAGAACATCAAAACTATAGCAATTGAAGAGGAATTTGGCTACAAATATTTTATATGTTGTAGTTCCATGTTAATAGTTTCGGAAAACTCAAACGGCTTGCTATTTCGATTTTTCTACAATTAGATATGAATTTTACCCTACGGACGCGCAAATTTGACAATCAGAAACAGGTTCAACATTGAGGATAAAACTGTAGCAATGGAATAGAAGTTTGGCTGCAATTTTTTTTCTATGTTATAGCCCCGTGTTGCTAGTTTTGAAAAAATCAAACGGCTTGCGATTTCGATTTTTCTACAATTAGATATGAATTTGACACTGCAGATCCGCAAAGCTGAACCATCAAAATGGGTTACGGCTAAAAAAGATTCTAAGTTACCTGAGAAAGTAGCAAGAGTACTTTTGCTTGATGTTTTTGAGATATGATGGAGGTTAGGTCTCTTGATTTGATAAAAAACAAGTGACGTCGCAACTGAACATTAAATACATTCGTATAACTTGTTTTTTGCAGTGTCTAAAATTTTGTGTGATGAAATTCTTTATGCATTGGAGAGGATTATATAGTGATTCTTGTGAAAGATTTCTAATCTTTCCACAAGGCATAATAAGGTGAATTTGGAGAAGAAAATTTGATTTGGGTTGAGATATTCACTGTCCATTTTGAAGCCACACCAATATGGAAGGATGAACCAAAGAGTTAAGGAAAGAAGAATATATTCATTGACTTGGATACCAAAGGAAAGTTAATATTCTTTTTTATTTAATTCAAAATCCAATCAATCTTCTTGGTTTTACTTACACCTTGCAAGGAAGATCACACGGAAAAATATTGTTACTACTCACTAGACAATCTATTTGAAATCAATATAGAGGATCCGCGTGGTTGTCGATCAAGAATGTTTTTAAAAAAAATAATTGAGATCACTACAAACAAATCATTTGTAGTGACCTAATTAGAATGTGACGACAAGAAACAAATACTCTTGAAGTCTCAACAATGCATTCATGAAGACTTCAACTCTCGTCGTCAAATTCGGCAAGCCTACATGTTGACAAGTCTAAAAAAACACATTCATGAGTACTTCAAGTCTCGTCGCCAAACTTCGGCAAGCCTACATGTCGACAAATCTCGAAGTAAAGAGCATTTGTAGACACATAAATTTTATTGAATTAAATCCATGCTCATTTGGGCTGAATGATTAATTTGGACTTTACATATAAATAAAGTCATTTTATTAAATTCAAATCCAAGGTCCATTTCACCTTGAATCCCAAACTCATGTCACGTGTCACAGTGACTAGGCATCCAAGACCAATAAGGCGGTGTCATGTGTCCAAATGAGGTGGTAGTCCCAGTAAAATACAAGAACCAATCATAATCCGTCAAGTGTCAAAATAACATCCTTTGGTCAATCACACGCAACCTTGTCCACTTCCTACAACTATAAACAGGGGATAGACATGACATTCAAGGGGCATCAAGAAAACTCTTCAACAAGCATTCTGCAATTGGAGAAAGCTACAACACCAGCTACATAGCTCTTCGAAGGAGTGGTCAACGGTGTTCTTTTCGGAGATCGACTTGCAACAACGAAGTGCTTACCGACGTTCTCGGAGATCAAATACATCTCAAGGAGGTCTACATCATCCTACTTTGAGAAATACGCTATTGAAGGCCCTCGAATCACAGAGAATCTTAGGAGAGAAGAATCAAGAGAACAACAGAATTGTACTCACAAAGATTCATTAATAAAAAATCACATTTTCTTTTATTTATTTTGCTTGCAGTTAATTTTCAGCGCTTACGAAAATTTATTAGGAACAGTCGGATTTTTAAATCTATAACCCAAATCAAATTAATAAAACTTAGATTTTTTAACCTCGGGTTTTATTGGGTTTTTGGATTTTTTTCTAGATTTTTCCGATAAAGTATTCATACAAACATATAATTAACTTGTGCTTCAAATATTTCTTTAGTCCTATCTAAATACAACTATATAAGGTGATTCTTAAGAAAATAACACAAAATATGAGATGAGTGATGACACAAAAGTATTCAACAGAACAATAATAATGTAATTGCATAAAATAAATATTGCAAATTAATAAGTCATAATGAAAATAATCATAATTTAAAAGTATTAAATCATGCTAAAATAAGTCTAATAAATATTAATTACTACCTTAATATTAAAAGAAATTAAAATTAGGTTATGTATTTTAATTGTCTAAACTAATGTAAACTAAAGAACAAATATTCAACATTATTGTCATTCTTTATATTGAATTGTTTTTTTTGTTTTGTTAGCATTAGTATTCATTTGACTTTGATTTGAGGTTTATTACAATTACTAAAATCTATGGCCTATAACATTTATTGGACCATTCAAACTTGAATTAATATGTTAAAAGTTAAAAACTATGAAAAAGTATAAGAAATATTTAGAAATTATAATAAAGTAATATTTTTATGTAGAAATAAAATTTTAAATTTATATATATAATGTCGGGTTAGTTTGGTCTCGACCCTTGGGTTGATTTCTTTAAATTAAAACCAAATCAAATTAATTATAGTTGGGTTTTTTTTTTCAATATCAAATCAAACAACTAGTTATATTATTTTTTTCTAACTTGACTCAATTTACGATTTGATTCGATTTGATTTTTATAACCCTACATATGACAGAATAAGGAAATACAAATGCTAAGCTAATTCTTAACTAACATATAAGTTAGGGATAAGGGTCTGAAAAATACCCCAACTTTGGTCGGATTTGTTGTTGTGATACTAAACTTTCATGAGGGCCTATTACCTTCCTAGACTATTTAATACCGTATTTTTTACACCTTGAACTATTTAATAGTATATTTTAAATGTATATATGTGGACACATTACTATTTATAATTTTGCATTATTTTTTATGTCCACGTGGGCAAATATATATGTTTAAAATATGGTATTAAATAGTCTAGGGAGGTAATAGGTCCTCATGAAAGTTTAGTATCGTAACAGCAAATCCGACCAAAGTTAGGATATTTTTCAGACCCTTATCCCTATAAGTTATTCGCAAGAACTCAATTAACATAAAGTCATGCCTCAAGTGCTAATGTCATAATAACAGAAATTGAACAACTTACTTCGAGCTTTAACTCTTTTTTTAAAATAAAAAAAACACAACAAGGTAAAAAAAAGGGTGTGTTTGGTATTTTTCAATTTTTTCATGTTTGGTTGACTTAAATGATTTGGAAAATGTTTTTCAAATCAACTCATTTTCCTCAAATTTAAGGAAAATAATTCTCTTTCAAAAATTAAGGAACACATTTTCCAAAACTCTACCTCGTCTTTCTTTTTTTTTTCTTACCCTATCCCGTACCCAATCCTTCCAAACCAAAAAAAATAATTAATTTTCTTATTTTTAAAATTTCAAATATATTTTTACCCCTACTCCCAAACCAACCCCCTACCCCAAAACCAGCCCCCCTCCCCCAAACAAAAAAAAATAAAATTTAGAAATTATTCCTGAAATATATTTCAAATTTTAAGATTTTTTTTTTACCTCACCCAACCTCTACAACCCCTACCCCCCCCCCCTCCCTCGCCTCCACAAAAAAAATGTTTTTACTACATCCTATACCCTAACCATCCCCCCTCCCTCCCGGTCAATTTTATTTATAAATATTATTTTTTAAAAATATTTCAAATTTACCCACCCCGCCACCCCACCCAGGCCATCCCTGTCAATTTTTTTTTTTAAAATATTGTTTTTGGAAAACTTTTCAACTTTTCATTTTTTACCCCCCGACCCCACCCATCCCAAGGCCACAATCGTCAAAAATTATTAAAATACAAAAGTGTTTTTGGAAAATATTTCAATTTAAATTTTTTTATCTCACCGCCACCCCCACCATCACCACACCCCGTTACCTTTTTTTTTTATAAAAAAATTGTATTTAAAAAATATTTTCCTAGGTCAGGTCCTGGGTCGAAAGTCTGGGTTAGATCTCAGGGTCGAATTATGGAACGCTCATCTGTGTTTTGTCCTAATTCGGGTGTCAGGATCAGGTCCTTGATCAGTTATCGGGGTTGATTTTTGGATCAGAAATTATTTTTCTAAAGAGTATTTTCAAATCTCAAGCCAAAATTTAAAGATATTTTCTAGAAAATATTTTTCATTAACCAACCAAAATTAAAAAAATATTTTCTAACAAATATTTTCTACTCACAAACCAAACATTAGAAAATAAATTAAAAATCCACTTATTTTTCAAAAAGACATTTTTCATGAAAACCTTTTCCTTCGCACTGTTAGAATTTACACAAACAGCCAAGTAGGTTAAGATTAGCACTTCATTATTCTTTCAAAAGATAATTAGCTAAGTTAGAAAACCATATTGGAGTTAAATTTTTTGTTAATCTGATTTTTGAAACGGAAAGAGGGTTCTACTTCTGTCTAAGTTCTCACTGAAAATAACTATCACTTAGCAAGGGGTGGATTTAGGAGGGGGTGAGGGTGTTCACCCGATCCCTTGACAAAAAGTTACATTGTATAAATAAGGTATTTTTTTAAAAAATTACTATATATATAATTTAAAAAAAATCCCATAAACACCAGATTAGAGGTCGATATTTCTGAAATCCCTTAATAAAAATTCTGAATCCGCAACTATATCTAGCTATATTCAAAGAAGTTGATTCACAAAGAATGTGCATAAAATTTTGGAACAACATACTTGAACTTAAAGACTAATGTTTAAAAAATGAAAGTCGTCTGCTTTAAATTCCTTGGTAAAAACAGAGTTGGTATCTACATTTTACATGAAAAATAACTACTTATTTCAACTTGAATAAAAAATTGTAATGTATGAACCTTTGTTTCATTCAACTCTTGTCAAAATATATGACTATCACTTGGTCATATTTCAACAAGTTTTGACAAATATCATAAATTTAGCTTTAAAGTAGCTTGAAACATAATTCAAAGGAGGAGATCAAATTCAATAACAAATCACATGGGAGAATGTTAGACTTTTATTAATTTTTGTATGAGACCTAGTCATAACTAATATTTAATGAAAAAAAAAAAGAATTATCCATTATATCATTTACTTGATAAACATACTAGATTAAATAAAATAACCTCTATAAAATGTACATCTCTCTACTCATTAGGGCTATCATATATTTTCTACTAAGTCAAATATCTCAAATAATTTTTACCGAGCAATCAAATATGTAACATCTCCAATTTTTTACATGGAAATAATATTTTATGCCCACTTATGAATTGAATTGATAAAAAAATCTGACATTTTCAAATATCTTAGGTACAAAAATAAAAATTGCTTATAAAAAAAAATATAAAACTGAAATAATAAATTTCTAGAAACTACAAAATTAGATCTCTAATTTTTTTTTTGTTTACTACTTTGGCATGATAGTTAAGGTCTGCTTTATCAGTTCAAACTTTGACTAATTATTTGAAAATGAAAAATGTGTGCTAAGCAGTGAAAGAGAAATTTTCTTTTTCCTTGGCACACCATAAACTTTAGGGAATCTAGATTATATTATTTTTATTTTTAGGTTGGCAATGAATTATTGATTATTAAAATTATTTAAAACTAATAGTTCTAGTTTATTGTCGTACCATTTAGCTTCCACCGCCTTTATGAATTTACTTCTTAACTAGAAATTGGACCTGAGAGAGACTAGACTTGTGTGACACATTTCACATGGCGTTTTTTTTCTTTCTAGAAAGTCTCGATATAAATATATTAAATTGAAAATTAGTGGCGTATTTTATGATTTTCAATCATACCGTTCTTATGGGCCAGTTTGCTATTTTCTAATGTTAGGCAGGAAGTGTTGAATTATTACAATGCATGTTTATGTATGGTCGAAATTTCATCTAAGTAGTTAAAAGTCTGATTTCCATGTTTTAAATTTTATTTTTGAAGTGTGACACCTTTAGGATGGCTCGTCATTCTGCTTATACGTCTTGGTTTAATTGTGTATATAGTTAAAAAAAAATTGAAATTCTTTATTTTAAACTAAAAATGTGTTTAATGTTTCAAAATATTCTTTAAATTTTGTGATCTTAAATATGTCAATAATAATAATAATATATACTTAGTGTAGTCTGAAGAGGATAGAATCAATGGGACACAAACCTTATCCTTACCTTTGTGGGATAGAGATTCCGCTCAAAACAAGTATAATTATAGCAAGATTGAAATGAAAATAACGGTAACAAAACACCAAGATATATACTCAGAGCAAATGAAGCAACAAATAATAGTGAAAATTGAAGAATAAGAGATACTACGCGACTACTAACTAATACTACTAAATAAGGAGAAGAGGAGACTGACTCCCTTCCTCTCCCACAAAAAAAGTATGACAACACATGAGCTACCTATTACCCTTGTATCCTAATTTTCGACCTCCATATCTGATTGGGGTCATGTCCTTGATGTTGGGTGAATTAACACTCTTTTTAGTTTATTTATCCATGTTTATGCTTTGTTATCAAGATAATCTAGCTTAATACTCCTAAGTTTAGATTAGGAGCACAATGCAAGAGCAAAGCATCATTCTTTTAGGATTACTACTGTTACTCTTTTCATAACTTTATTTCTTGTTTGGTTATGAATTTTAGTTTTCGTAATCGGATTATGGGTGGATAAAAACACTCAAATCTAGGATTATGGCCATAGTACATGAGTATCACATTCTATTAATAGATTGTTATTGAGGATTCTTCCATCCATGTTTTGTCCCTTTAGTCATAGCGTCTGTTTGACATTATTTTTAGGAGGTCAAAAACATTTATTTTGATTAAGAAAAAAATATTTTTTTTGAAAATTTAAGTGTTGGGCAAATCAATAAAAGTGTTTTTAAATAGAAGTAGAAGCAATTTTTGTGCTATTGAGAAAAAACTTTAAAATTTATGTTTCTTAAAAAAAGCAAAAATAAAATTAGAATTTTTTTTTTCAAAACTAAAATATCTCTTCGTATAAATATTATTAATACATCCCCTATTAATTAAAGAGTAAATTTTAGGTTTAGCAAACATAAAAATCATATTTGTATGCTATAGCTATATTTTGTATAATTGCGCTCCATAGCAAATTTTATGTTTGCTAAGGCTATTAATCTGTATATTTCGGTATACATATACATAAAAATATGTATTGTATATTTTGGTATACTTATACATAAAATCCTGTCATGTCTTGATCTGTATATTTCGGTAATCTGTATATTGATATGTATACAAACTAAAACATAGTAATTGTATATAAACAAAATTACTACATATATACATAAAGAGATTATACAAACATGTCTTGTTATGTATAACTATGGAAAATATACAAACAACAAATTGAATTTGTATAAACAAACTAAAAAATAGTAATTGTATACCGAATGGGTAATATATACAAACAACAAATTGAATTTGTATAAACAAACTAAAAATAGTAATTGTATACCGAATGGGTCCCGCCAGATGGCAAAAACATGAAATATTTGCTGCAAATTACAAATAAAAGAAACTATAGCTATAACATTTAATTTAAATTAATAGTTTGTTATTTCATACAATTTTCCCTACTAATTAATCAGCATATCAGCGGGCTACATATGGGTAGTTTGGGTCGTAGGGATCTCCACAACAATCACACTCCCTTAGTTTATTGCATATTTTAACCCTATTTATTGGAGCTTCATATTAGACCCAATAAAATAATGACGGACACAATTGAACTAGATTAGATATTAATAAAAGACAAATTAAATTTGATGAATTTAGCATACTTTAGAAATATTTTCACCCTTTTCCATTTTTTTCATTGAGAAGTCATCAACCAAAATATGTACAATAGTATGTACATGTCACCGATAGGTTCATAAATTATAAACTAATAAAATATACTTTCATCTATCAATTAATTTGTTAATATTTTAATCTGGAATACTTTCTTAAATAGATTTAGAATTTTATAAATACATGAGCAAGATTAATATTTTTTTTTATTTTGTACAGGTCATTTGCTTACACAGAACATTTAACTATTTGAGTCAATTAAACACTTAATAGTTTAAACGAAAAGGACAAAAAGAAAACATAGATAAATTGTGGGTTTGTTAGTTGTTACCCCATTCCTCGAGACATACGCAGAGCAATATTCTGATGTTTAACAACATATCTCCCACGTTTATAATAGGCTTGCTTTCTTCTTTCTCTCTTTTATTATATTACTACGAAACTTGTCCGTTCTTCGCGCAGTATAACTGTAATTTAAAATGAACTTTTTTTATAAATTAAGTAGAAATAAAAAAGACAATTTTTTAATTAGAGCCGAACAATGTTTTAAAAGGCGGTGGCGTGAGGTGATGCATTTTACTTAGTATAGGGCGAGTCATAAGCCTCGAGACGTGGGACGTAAGCCATATGGATCTTTAAATTTTTAATTTACAATATAGTATAATAATATAATAACACAAAATTATAAAAATACATCAATAGTTTGAGATAATTATAAACATGATTAAGGAAACTCATAGAAAATAAAACTTCTAACATGATTATACTAGTATAAATAATTAATATCTTAACTATCGAATAATAAAAGAATCATTATTTCTAAAAAAATAATAATTTATTATACTATACAATTTACCCCCCTAAAAGAAAATAATCAATAAAACTTATTACTATTATAATAAAAACATCACTCTATCATGTATACAAATCAATTAGTTTCAAATAGCTAAATAAAATGTGATAATTTTGAGACATATGACAAAACTATGAAGACCAATGATAAATGAAAAAGTAAAATTTCGCTATGTATTTTTAAAAGAAATGCTACGTACTAAATAATTACCTGCACAATGTTACCAAATAGTAACGATACGATACTACAACTTGTTATTTGAGTTACTCTCAATCTTCTTATCTTTATAGATTAAAAAATTATTAAGTATCAATCATTTATTAAAAAATTACGAGGGTCAACAATGTTAACTAAAGATTTTAACACATAATTTGTGTAAGATCTATTAGGCGAGCCCCGAGCGTTAGGCGTTGGGCATGCATAGGTTGGACAATCGGGACGCTTAGGGAGTAAGTCTTACAGAACTAAGTCCCACAGTTGAGTTTCGGGGTGTTTTGCTACAGTCCCTCCCCAGGGCGAGTCCCACCAGAGTTTTTTTAAAACATTGGAGCCGAAATTTGTGTTTCCTCTTAAATAAAATAATTAAGAAAAGAAATAATATCTTCACATTAAGTTGACATCAGAGAAAATGATCAATTATTTTTTAATAAAAAATTGACACAATAATGTTATAACATTTAAAAAAAATCGAATTACTAAATTAAGATTTTAATATAATATCATGTTCATACCCAATTAACTTTAATTCAAGTAGATATCATTCATATATGGAGTAATTAACTATTATTTAAAAATCAATCGAAGAACCAAATAGACAATATACAAGTATTCACGAATTTTAATCAATTTCACACAGATAAGGAAATTGTGAATACATTATTTATAATAGCTGCCATGATAATTTATTGAAAATTCTACTTCTAATAATATTAAATTTATAATTTCATTTTTTTTTTTAAAGAAAAACTTAAAGTAATCTAAGAAGAGAAAAAAATAGGCCTTATTTTCCATTTCAATAAAAGAATTCACCTAATTGATTATTTTCTTTAAATTGGGCATAATTCAAAATTTTCTTTTATAGAAATACAAAACAAACATACTCAAAACCTATATACCAATAACTAATATTTTAAAATAAATAAATAAAATAAAGTAAAATGAACAAAGAAAGGAAAAAAAGTAATTTAAGGAAATCATATAAATAATATTAATGATGAGATTAAGAGAAAAAATTAATAGCATTAATGATGAAATGATTTAAAATTTGGAAAAATGCAAAATAGATAAACTTCCAAGACAATTTTTTGAGATTTTTATTTTAAAATATAAAAAAAAAACGTTTTTTTTTATAAAGTTAAATAAATATTTGAATTAAGAAGAGTGTCATCATTTTCTATTTTTAACTTTATTATTTTGTATGGTATAATCGTATAGATCTTTAGCAGAAGAGATGATTTAATTTATTTATAAAAAAATAAAATAAAATTACATTAATAAATATTAATATATTTGTTACAAAGATTATAATAACTAATTTCTTGTAATAAATAAATACAAGAAAGTAAATGATTTTTTTTTTTTAAAAAAAGAAGTGATTTAAGGAAATGATATAAATGACATTAATTATCATATTAAGGTAAGGAAGTAAGAAAATTAATATGATTGTTGATTAAC
>JAJOOD010014082.1:0-10837 GCA_029582525.1 Solanum tacnaense | reverse complement strand
ACAATTTATGTAAATTTAAGTATATATGTGTGTGTGAATTTTTAACTACTTTATTGACTACTAGGCTTAGGCTACATGCTTAAGTACTTTTTAAAAATAGATTAAAAAGATAATAAGCTCACAATATATAATTCAAATTTGTCTATCACTCATTTAAAAAACAAAAATTAGTGATGAATAACTTTCGTTGTTAATATTAATCATATTTAATATAAATTATCAATTATTCTATTTTTAATATATATGATGAGTATTAGCTACAAATTATTAATGATAGATTAATGTTGAATTTCATAATGAATTATTTTTGTCCTGATGGTATATGGTACATCTCTGTTGAGTCTAGTTTAGATCTGTCTTTAGTGAAATTAAAAGTTGGATAATTTGGAAGAAGAGAAATTAGAATTAGGCAGCTATTTCAATTCTCCACATTCACCCTGCAATCATCAAAATTGAATCAATACTTATCAACTCGCCGCGTATTTCTACAGCACAGCGCCAGCTAATAATCTTATTATAACATGATCAATTCTTTGTCCATTATTAATTCACCGAACACCCTTATTCACGTGACACGTATATATATAGTCAGAGGCAGAGAGGTTATTTTTGAAAGATGATCTTTGCGTACAAATGAAAAAATATAGCGGGTCATACGAAAGCAGTGCAAAATCTACCATAAGAAAGAAAATAACGTATATATAAGTAAAATGATACACAAAGTGATCAAATAATATATTTTGGACACTTTTAACACAACAAGTTATTGTACTCAATAGCTAAACACCTTTCGTGAAATTTTCTGGCTCTGCCACAGTGCACTGGGGTTAAGAGATACCCCTTCATCGAAAAATTACTTTATAATGGCGGGTCAGTCCTAACCCTGGTCTCATTTTTAAAACTAAATCATTGACACCCCTTAAATACAATTAGTACAACAACAAACACCAATCACCTTAATCAAAATAACACTACATTACCTACTAACCTTCTATTCTAATACATGTCCTCCACTCCCTCTGATCCAAATACTACCCTAATTCGCATATATTATTTCTACAATAACTTTTTTTTAAATAAGCTATAATCAAACAAAAGATTATTTAACTCCAATAAAATTTATAAGTATCATTTAGAATTCATACACTAAAATTTGTAACTCCATGTCATCAAGCCAGCTATAATATAGCTAAGCCTTATCTTCTCACACTTCCACTTCACTCCATTTACCTCTCCACGTTTACTCTTCACTTCCAACACTTGTCAATTTGCATGCATGCATGCACTATTTCTTCCACTATAAATTCCCCCTCACTAAATCAACATTTCCTCATCCCTCACTTCTCATCACTACTACAACTTTTTCACTCACTATGGCAATTTTCACAAAACCAAAGCTTTTATTTGTCTTCTTCTTGATCCTCTCTTTGGTCCTTGTATCTCAATGCTATGATCAAAACCCTAGGGGTGATCAAGACCCTCAGGAGAAACTCAGAGAGTGCCAACAACGTTGTGAGAGGCAACAACCAGGACAACAGAAACAGTTGTGCAAACAACGTTGTGAACAGCAGTATAAGAAAGAGCAACAACAACAACATGAAAGGGAGACTGGTGAAGATGATCTAGGTAATGTTTTTTTATAGTACCTTTTTTATTTTAATTTATCTGTCTTATTTTTTTAATAAAATTTACTTTTATTCGTCTATATACTTTTTTATTATTTAAAAAAAAAACGTTTTCTTCGACGAATGTTGAGTTTTTTTTTAATTCTCTATGTAAGTATAATCTTTTTATATTATTTTTTGGTTTTTTTAGTGGTTATGTTGTCTTTTGGTTTTTTCTAGTTGTTTTGGCGTGTCCTTCGTTCTTTTAGCTCTCCTGTTGCGTTTTGAGAGTTAATTTAATTAATTTTTAAAGTTATATTAATTATATTTATTTAATATTTTAAAATAAAATTGTAGTGCAGCTTTTTTTCAATCAATATAATAGAAAAATACATATTAAAAAGTTATTTTAGCTATTAAAAAATTATATAAAAAATACTATAAAGTTATTTTAGCTATTAAAAAATTTATAAAGAAAGTTATTTGCTAACTCTTTTTTTTGCCAAACTTTTTTCCTATCAATATAATACAAAAATATATCTTAAAATATTAGTCAATTTATAACGTATACCAAAAAGAACTTTCCTTATTTAAGTCTCGAAATTCAAGTCTCTTTCAAAACAAGGACCCTTCTATTTTTGGCGTAACACTTTAATTTCGACTTACTATGTTACATCTCTCAAGTCCATAAAAGGACGATTTGATACATTTGGCATCACTTAAATTTAGAATTAGAAAATTAGAGTGTTTTTAATTTCGAAACAGGCAATCGTGGGCCTGAGAAAAGATACAGAAAATTCCAGGAGTGCCAACGTAGGTGCCAGATTGAACAACAGGGCCAACAACTGCAAGAGTGTCAACAACGTTGTCAACAAGAGTACCAAAGAGAGAAAGGACAACAAGTTGAAACTAACCCAGAGTGGGAACAACAAGAAAAATCGAATAATCCTTACTTATTCGAGTCTCAAAGGTTCAGGTCTCGATACAGAGCTAGTCATGGTGATTTCCGTATCCTCGAGAAATTCAATCAAAGATCTCAACTTCTAAAAGGAATCGAAAAATACCGTGTCTCCGTCCTTGAATTGGAGCCTCAGTCTTTCGTGTTGCCTCATCACTGTGATGGTGAAGCCATATATGTTGTTGTTAAAGGTAATTTAGTCATGTTCATTTTCATAATGTTCTTTATTATAACAAAGTGAAATGTTTATCTAAATTTCAACTTTTTACAGGACAAGGAATAATTAGTATAGCGGAACAAGATAACAAAAACTCCTTCAACTTGCAGAAGGGGGATGTAATCAGGGTGTTTGCTGGTTCAAATGTCTACATGCTCAACAAAGATAACAACGAAAAGTTATTTGTTTACGTGCTCGCCAAGTCCGTCAATGCCCCTGGAAATTTACAGGTAACGAATATTCTCTTTAAATCATAATATTACAACTAGTAGTAGTTGATTTCTTTCCATTTTACGCTCGTCTCAATTTGAGACAGTAGTAAAGTCTGCGTACACTTTATTCTTCATATGTTGTTGGTGGTAGTGTTTTTCCTCGTAGTGTAAGAAGTTATCGGATACTAAAATGTCTTTTATCTTTGAATTCAGCGATACTTTAGTGCTGGAGGTCAAAATCCGGAGACCTTCTACAAAGCATTCAGCAGCGATATCCTGGAGAGTGCTTTCAATGTGAGCTTCCTTTTAACTAATTATTATTACATTGGGTCTTTTTTTTTTATACATATATATTTAGTGTTCTTAATTGTTTTGATTAGAATCCAAGGGACAAGTTAGAGAGGCTATTTGGACAACACAAGGAGGGGATAATAATCAAAGCTAGTGAAGAGCAAATTAGAGCTATAAGCGAACACGCCTCACGCTCCACTCAGCAAACTAAAGGTAGAACACAAGGACCTTTCAATTTGCTGAAGGAACGCCCGTTATTCGAAAGCAAATTTGGACAGTTCTTCGAAGCATGTCCCGAAAGATTTGAGCAGTTGAGGGACTTGGATGCTGCTGTTGGTTTCATGAACATTAACCAAGTAAGCCTCGCCTCTTTGATATCTCAAGCCTTTTTGCAAATTTTATACTGTTGGTGTATATAAGTTGAAAAACAAAACTCGAAATTGTTATTGTAGGGTGGAATGGTGCTACCATACTACAACACAAAATCTACAAAGTTGGTTATGGTTGTAGAAGGAAACGCTCGGTTTGAAATGGCATGTCCTCATCTTGGTAGACAAGGCCAAAGCCCATGGTCTCGTGGACAAGGAAGAGAGCATGAGCAAGAACAAGAACAAGAAGAAGGAGAAGTTCATTATCAGAAAATCCGCGGTAACCTAAACGTTGGTGATGTTTTGGTAATCCCAGCAGGCCATCCGATCACCTTTGTTGCAACCGGAAACTCAAATGTGAGGATAGTTGGTTTCGGAGTCGATGCTCAGAACAGCAAAAAGAACTTCCTTGCAGGTATATTTCTTAGTTTTCCAGTTTTGTCATTTAGAGCTAATATATCTCTGACTCACATGTATCCTACTAGTTCCTTGTGTTAACAATATTTTTTAAATGACCTGATAATGTGAACTTCCTCTTTAGGTAAACAAAGCATATGGAGAAACGTAGACAGGGAAGCGAAAGAACTATCATTCAGCATGCCCGGAAGGGAGGTAGAAGAGATATTGCAGAAGCAAGACCAGTCCTACTTTGTGGCAGGACCGGAGCATCGCCAGCAGAGGGAGAGGGGTGAAGAAGGAAGGAGGGGACAAGATCAATATTTGTCTTCAATTTTGGACTTTGTTTTCTAAATAAAATGTATGTTAATGGAAGAAATGCACAATGCAGATATGCATTTGTGCCAAGTGAAGAGAGCTTTGTGAGTAAATAAGAAGAGGCTCCTAGTTTAAAGAGAAGTATGTACTCCTACTAATGTAACTCCTTAAAGTAAATGTGGTCTAGGAGTTGTAGAGGGTTTTTGGACTCTCTTGTAGTATGTATGTTGTCGTGTGCAATGTAACTTTTGCATCATAAATAAAACTCCTTGCTCTGTTAACACTTGTATTCCTCCTTTTTGGTTGAGTAGTGATAATTCGAATTTATAATTTTAAAATTTGCTCTTTCATCGACTTAAATCAATCATCTTAAAGTTTAAATGTGGGTGATGAATTCCTTTTCTTTTTTTTGGCGATTCGAATTCATGATTTTAAAAGTAAAGGTGAATGATTGTTACTGAGCAATTTTTCTGATTGTTTCAACTTCTGCTTTTTTGGTGAATGTGAATGATGAATTCCTTTTTTTTTTGTAGTGATTTGAATTCACGATTTGATTTTAAAAGTGAAGGTGAATAATGTTTACTATCTGAACAAATATTTATTTTACTCTTTGAATCTACCATCTTAAAGTCCTCTAGTCGTCCAAACCATGTTTCTTTCACATTTAGTTTACAACTTCAAATAGTGAAAATCGATACTCCTTTCATTTTATATTTATGTCTGCTAGTACTCTTTACATATGCCACTTTTTTTTCAGGGTCTCTTACAATTAGATTGATACTTATATTTGATTTTTTTTTTTTTTGTGGATTTTAAACTTTTTAGTTTGCATCTAATGAAGTTCTCTTAATTGAGAGCAATTAGAACTATCAATTTATATTAAAATTTTACATAAAACTCCAAAAGCCAAATTCCATCTTGAGTCATCATGTAATACAAAGAATAAAACGAAGAGGATAGCAATCGGCAAAAGCATGGGTACTTAGCTTACATACTCTCCTCATATTTCCACAGCCATTTTGTGTAATGTTGTTAACATGTTTAGCCTTGTCCTTTACAAAGTTTTCAAATAACAGATAAATTAATATCTTAATGATTTTCTAACTATGTATACAAATCGATAGTACACTTCAAAATTGAATTGAACCGATCAGACAAATTTGTCCTTTATACCATACTCCATGTGACATTCATGTGCAGGCAGCTATTGGTATCACACTTGCACTTTCATTAGTGTTCTCAATTCAACACTTGTCAACTTGCATGCAAACTTTCAAACTTACCATCTTCAAATTCCCTCATTTAAATTTCCCACGCAAAATCAAAATAATTCTCTTCAATCCCCATCAAAAATAGGGAAATAAAGTTTCCATCACAAGTTCAATTAGTTATATTTTAACTATGGCAATTTTCACTAAATTACCAAAGCTTTTATTTGTCTTCTTGTTGTTGATCCTCATCTCTATGTTTATTGCTTGTCAATGTGAATGTGATCATGAAAAAGAGAACAACAATCCTTACTTATTTGAATCACATATGTTTAAATCTCGATTCGAATCAAAACATGGTGAATTTCGAGTCCTCGATAAATTCACTCAACTTCTTCGAGGAATCGAAAATTACAGAGTTGGAGTACTTGAATTTGAACCTCTTTCTTTCATGCTTCCTCATCACTTTGATGCTCAACTCTTACTTCTTATTGTTAGAGGTACGCCCATTTTCTTTGTTTTCATTTATGTGATATTGTTTGAATGATCAATACGAAATTTAACATTACAACTTTTTGTTTAGAAATAAAAAAATTTAAAGCTTGTTACAGACTTTGTATGGAATAAATTTTTTAAACTTTTGATGCATAAACATGCCTTCAACGGACATATATGTCCTTCAACTTTGGATGCAAATTTGTATTAAATTGAACAAATAGACACATATGACATTAATCACATAGGATGCCACATAAGACACAAAATTGTCATGTATGACATCACATAAGACGAATGTGTCTATTTGTTCAATTTTATACAAATTTAAGTGTTTACTCAAAGTTGAAGGGCATAGATGTCAGTTGAGGCCAAATTAAATATCATATTTATGTGATTATAAAAAACTTCAAAGAAAAATATAAAGTTAATTACTTTCAAATCTAGAGTCTCTTTTGTAGACGGGCTACAAGAGAAATCATGTCATATAAATCGAAACAGAAAAAAGTCATTTTTTCCTGTTTCTTATAGGGAGAGGAAGTATAAGTATAGCAGAAGAAGATGAGAAGAACTCCTTCAAGTTGGAGCATGGAGATGTAATCAGTGTTTCTGCAGGTTCAACAATCTACTTCACCAACACAGATAACAAAGAAAAGTTCTTGGTTTACGTGCTAGCCAAGGCAGTTAATGTTCCTGGCCAGTTTCAAGTAATCACCACCAGCGTATTCAGAATTTAAATTTTATGAATTCTATTTTTAATGTTTTTAGTATTTAACTCATTGTTATTTTAAAGTTAAAGAGTTCATTTTACTGTTTATTCAGGAATTCTTTAGTGCTGGAAGTGAAAATCCAGAAACCTTCTACAAAGCATTCAGCAGTGATATCCTGGAGACTGCTTTCAATGTGAGCTTCGTTAGGGAAGTATTGAAAACACTTATGAACTTAACGTGAATTATTAGTTTCGTTCCAAAACTATTGATAGTTTTAAAAACACATCTCTACTTGACTAACCGAATTTAAATATAATCTCGATCTGCTACATGACATAGCAAGTGTTCTCAAACTCTTGTAGGAGCGTGAGACTCCTAATAAAAACTGAGACAAGTGTTGAAAACACCCATAAACTTGAAGAGAATTCAGATGTGTATTTCACTCATGTGGCAAGATCATGTGTGTATTTAAGTTCAGTTAGTAAAGTAGAATGATTTTTTTAAGGCTATCAATAATTCAGAAACGAAACTAATAATTTACGTCAAGTTTATGTGTGCTATCAATAAGTTTTTCTCTTTTTTATGTTAGTTAAAATTCTCATTTTTTTCTTTATTATTTTCATTAGACTCCAAGGAACAGGTTAGAGAGGCTATTTGGACAACAAAAACAGGGGATAATAATCAAAGCGAGTGAAGAGAAAATTCGAGCTATTAGCCAACCTGCCTCGCGCTCCGTTAGAGGTGAAACGCGAGGTCCTTTCAATGTATTGAACCAACGCCCATTAATTGGTAACAGATTTGGACAATACTTTGAAGCAGCCCCAGAGAGATTCCAACACTTGATGGATTTGGATGTAGCTGTTGGTATCATGAACATCAACCAAGTAAGCCACTTAATTCGCCCTTGGTCACCTCTGTTTCAATTTACGTGACACAGTTTGGTCTTAAACAAGTCATATAACATTTGTGTGGCTACGATTAGTGTAGCTCTAAAAGCTTCTCATTCAGGTAAAACTCATAGGTTTAACTTTCAAATATAGGAATGTGTTAATACATTTCAGAACGAACTAATAAAAAAATGATGTCACATTAACTGAAGCAAATTGAACATTAAAACAACCAAAATCTTGATATATTTTGATTGTTATGGTTTTGACATTTAAAATAGAAACTTAAATGGAGCTATGTGCATGGTACGTAAGGATTTATATAGCTGAACCTAACCTCTTTGTAATGACGGGGATAATAGTACTGTACATTAATTTTTCAGGGTGGAATGATATTACCAGTCTATAATACAAGGACTACATGGTTGGTAATGGTTGCACAAGGGAATGGGCGGTTCGAAATGGTTAGTAGCCAAAGCCAGCAAAGACAAGGCCATAACTACCAAAAGGCGGTCCGAGGTTGTCTATCAGTTGGTGATTTTTTTGTAATTCCGGCAGGACATCCTATAACAGTTATAGCCAACGGCGATTCTAATCTCAGTATGGTTGGTTTTGGAATCAATGGTCATAACAACATGTTAAATTTCCTTGCAGGTATATTACTAGTTTCCTCGTTTGCTCACCGAAGTCACTAAATTATTTTTTGTAACACAAAGTCAATCAACTTTGCCCTAGTATCACGTAAAAAGGAATTACAAATATTTATGTATACTGTCAGTACGTAGAAATTAAACTATCAATTGTTTTATAAGGTCAAGAAAGCATATGGAGAAATGTAAACAGAGAAGCAAAAGAGTTGTCATTCAATATGCCAGCAAGGGAGGTTGAAGAAATATTACAGAATCAAGATGAGTCATATTTTGTGGCAGCACCAAAGGAAGAAGGAAAAAAAGGGGACAACAATATGAGTCTTCAATTTTGGACTTAGTTTTCTAAGTTGTATCATATTTATGTGAAGAGTACCACTGGTACCTAAAATAATGTTTGTGTCTTCTGTGGGGGTGTGGCTGTAATGTAATGTAACTTCTGTAACATAAATAAACTTCACTACGTATTGTTCTATAAGGTATCGTACTGTATTGTGTTGTATTATATTGTAATATTTTAATAAATATAGTATTTAAATAGATTGTATCTTTTTGTGTCATTACATAATGTCACAACATAACAACTTGAAGAATAAACCTTCGAGTAATATAGGGTACGGGGTTGACACTACAATAAATACACATTTTAGCGGCAATAAATATACACATTAACAAAGAGTGTTAAAACATTTACCGGTATTAGTTAATTGCCATTTGGATTCAATGTCGCTAAAGGTTTTAGGGACATATACAAAGAGTGGCTAATTGCCGCTAAAAACATATATTTAGTGGCAATTAAGCTATTGTCGTTAATTAATTGCCACTAAAGATAATTTTTAATGCAGTGTAACTACTATAAAAATGTGAGATGAAGAATAAAATAAGATTATTAAATACTTCCTCCTTTCCATATTAGTCCATCCGTTTATTTTTACTTGTCACTGTTTGACTTGGCACACCTATTAAGAAAATAATTATTGATATAGGTATTTTACCAAACTATCCTTATTAAATGATGTTTATTATTAAGTCTTGGAAAATGATTTGGAGAATAAGTATTTAATGTTGAAGGTAAAACATGAAAAAAAATTATAATTGTCTTTTCTTGATACGTCAAGAATGACAAGTAAAAATGAAAATCTATCTTAAAAAAAATGACAAGTAAAAATGAACGGAGGGAGTAACTTAATTTGTGAGGTAATGACACCTATTAAGAAAAACATTTAAGGACATAATTTTAAACCATATTTTTCACTATTGACCTTTGTGAAATAACTTTGTAAATAATGCAATTTACTTCCAAAAAATATAAAACTTCATTAAAGTAAATGGCAAATATGAAAAAACGGAAGTTGGTTGGAACAAAATTTCTATAAAAAGAAAAGCGGGTATTCATAATACTTTTGGGTCGAGAGGAGGCAAATGCTTTTAAAATAGATACAATACTAGGGAACATGGCCGCGCTTTGCGCGATGGTTAAAAGATGTGTGTTAGAATTATTTTTCTTTTGGATTAATTATAACATTATACTATCTGTAAAAAATGTTCTATTAAAAAAATACTTTATTTCTATTGCACTGAATGGGGAATTGTTAGTATGTTTTGATGGTCCTCCTTGATTTTTATTGAGATATCAAAGAGATTGATCTTTAAAATTGTAATATTTGTCATGGAAACTTTTCGTGAATGTGTTTGAAATGATTTTCAATGTAAAATCACAATAAAATATATATAAAAAAATACATCAACAATGTCCTATTATTCTTTATCACATTAATCTTTTGAGAGTGTATTCTCTAATAAAAATTTATTTCATCACTCTATTACATTGAAATCAATACATGAAAAATGTGATATCATTCTTTGTTAGACTGACCTGGTGAAACTTCTCTGTGTATATATTTTTTCAGTTGCTCTTGTTCCTTTTTGAAATATGCAATTCGTTCTTGCATAATATTTTCATACATCGCTTTAACCAATTTGTTTGATTCTTCAGTTGCATCTGTATTCAAAAATAAATGTTTTGTTAATTGTATAGAAGAACAACTTAAAATAAATTTTAATATTATAATTAATATTTTACCTTGACAATTCTCCTAACTAATTTGTTGTGGATGATCCATAAATTTCTTATCCATTGTAGCACTTCTGTATAAGTATTTTTCAAAGTCAAACTAAGGATAGAGTATTGCAATAAAATGTAATTTAAATATAATACTATTAAACATTTGAAAAATTAACATCAATTAACCACTCTGAGCAAATGGTGATAGTTGTGCTTTTCATTTAATTGTTTTAAATGATGTGTTAATTATTTGGATTAGTTAGATCTTTGTGTAAAGATAAGTGTCAAGATTTTGAAAAAGAATTGAAGGAAAGTTAGAGATTTGTATTGTTATTTATTTATTATGAAAGATCTGTTATTGATTTATTATGCAAATATAGTAAATGAAAAGGTGTAGAGGAATAGCTTGGATGATGTAATTGTAAAAGAAGTAATTCATAAATATGTAAGATCATTAACAC
>JAJOOD010014081.1:0-29413 GCA_029582525.1 Solanum tacnaense | reverse complement strand
ATCATAATAAAACTAAAATGATGGGGAATACCCATACTAAGTCTGAATATATATATATATATATATATATATATATATATATAATGCTGAGAAGAGTTTAAGATACTGAAATAAACTCAAGTACGAAAACGGAATCTAACGATGTTTGAAAATAGCCTCTAACTAGCTAGAAGTGTTGCGACATGCCCCAGCTAAATCTAGCAAAACTAAAACTAAAAGAAAAGAATGATAATCATGTCACTTCTCTCTAAGAATGATGACTCACCACTAATGCTGCTGAATGGAACATCGGGAACCGATATATGGGTGATCTGGAGGCTAAGAACTTGAACCTACATCATGAGAAAATGTAGCATAGAGTATGCGTCAGTACTTGAAAGGTATTGAGCATGTAGGATAGAATAAAACTGAATAATAACTTAATCGAATAAGCAATAAAGCAATGATATAAGCTGAACATGATATGGATACTAGAAATGTTGAACATGGCTAAACTGAATGCAATGACCAAGTTTATAACATGCTGAGACTGAATACTGAACTATACTGATAGCATGGTGAATGCATAGAATCTGATTGAACTGTAGGGGAGCTACTAATAACCGACATAAAACTACATGAGCTAAATGTGGAGTTCGATGTATACGCCCCATAGAGAGGACCCAATATACCCTGCCAGAGGTATAGAGGCATGATGGCGTGATCACTAAAATGATGCCCACAGAGGGGACTTACAACCTACGGAGCACGTAATTTTAGGACTTGAGGGTGACTGACTCTAGTACACCCGGTATTAAGCTTCTCCCAATTAATTATGTAATTAATAATTTATGACTGAATTTCTGTAATACTGGATAGCTCAAAACTGATATGCTAACTGAAAATGCAACATTAATATGCTGATAATGTAACATTCAAATCTGAGCCATGTATATCTGAAATATCTGACCTAGAATGTGTAATTTGTGAACTAAATGAACTACATAGCTAGGATTATAAATTTATGAGAGAACCTACACAAAATGATATTAAAATCATGATAATCCGATTATGATCATTAAAGTAACTAATTCATAATAATCTGCTTAAATTCTAGAAACCCTAGGTCTAGATAATATGAAGGGAATCAAGAATCTGACTGAATTCTAGGGACCTAATGGGTGAAAGGAACCCACTAGTGAAATCCCATATACTTGGTGACGAATGCCACAGAGAAATCTTTTCGATTTCAGGGCTGGAACTGATGGAACCTTGATGCGTTCTTAAACTAGGGTTCTTGACCTATTTCTCATCATACGCTCTAATTTTTATAAGTTTTGAATGAATGATCTAACTTAGGTAAGTTCTAGTTATGTTTCTAGGCTAAAACTGATTAAACCCACGTAGATTAGGGTTTAAAAGACGTAGTTTAGGGGTCCAACGCATATGAAAGAGACCTAAAGACCCCTGACTTAACTGTTGTCGTGGTCACCGATAGACTTGACCGACGGACTGTCGATCGAATGACGGTCTGTGCTAGTCAACCGTCAATCAGGTCTGGGGGCTAGATTCTGAGGGTCCGACCTACGGCCCTAGACCACGGACAGTGGTCTGACCTATGATCCGTAGGTCCTAGCGTGGCCTGACCCTTAGCTATTTTTTTTTAGGCTTCTGGGAGAGGGTCGCAGGTGGTGCACCACAGACTTGCAGGACAGACCGTGGATCCTCTTACGGTCCATGGATGGTGCCCATTGGGGCCACCTTCAACACCTGAATCTACAATCTGGTCTGTTCTAGCATACGGGGTTTTACATTATCTCCCCCTTGGGACCATTCTTCCTCGAATGAAGACTAAACTAGCTGAAATGGAGGGAGAGAGCTGCAACCCCTACCACTAATCAGTGGAAACTAATTTTGACTGAATTAAGTTTGATGAACATGGAATTACGCTGAAAATGCAAGTACAAACTGAAGGAACATAATACTAAAACTGAATTTACGCATGAATGACTGAAAAATTGAAGAGGAACTATTACCACAGGCTGGAATGGAATCGAAAGGAAAGAGGTGAGGATACTTGGCCTTCATGGCTGCTTCTGCTTCCCAAATAGCTCCCTCTACGAACTGACTCTACCACAAAACCTTCACTGAAGCGACTTCTTTATTTCTCAGCCTTCGAACCTGACGATCAATAATATCAATTGGTACCTCTTGATAAGTGAGACTATCTTTCACATCCACACTTTCTAAAGACAGTATAGATGCTAGGTCACCCACACACTTCTTCAACAACGAAATGTGGAAAACCGAATGCACTGTTCCTAGTTCTGTTGGCAACTATAACTCATAAGCCACTTTACCAACTCTTTTCAAGATCTTGTAAGGTCCTACATATCTAATATTGAGCTTCCCTTTCTTGCCAAATCTCATCACCCCTTTCATTGGCGACACTTTCAAGAAAACCCAATCATCAACGTGGAACTCTAATTCCCTTCTCCTTACATCTGCATAAGATTTCTGGTGACTCTAGGCTATCTTAAATCTATCTCTAATGAGTTGCACTTTCTCCATAGCATCATGAACTGAATCTGGCCCTATCAAGGCTGCTTCCCCCACTTCAAACCAACCAACTGGAGATCTACATCTACCCCCATAAAATGCCTTAAAAGGGGCCATCTGAGTGCTGGAATGGTAAGTATTATTGTCGGCGAATTCTATAAGAGGAAAGTGATCATCCCAACTACCCTTGAAGTCGATAACACAAGCTTTCAACATGTCCTCTAAGGTCTGAATGGTACGCTCTACTTGACCATCCATCTGCAGATGAAATACTGTGCTAAGGTTAACCTGAGTACCAAGACCTTTCTGCAATGGCTTCATGAAATGAGAGGTAAACCGAGGACCTCTATCTGAGATGATAGACAAAGGAACCCCATGCAACCTAAATATCTCATTAATGTAAATCTTGGCATAGTCCTCCATTGAATCTATAGTCTTAACCGCCAAAAAGTGCGCAAATTCAGTAACTCTATCAACAATCACCCAAATGGAGTCATGTTGTCTGCGAGTGCAAGTTAAACCTGTAATGAAGTCCATGTTCATCCCTTCCCACTTCCAAGTAGGAATGTTGATATGTTGGGTCATACCTCCTGGTTTCTGATGTTCTACTTTAACTTGTTGGCAATTAGGGAACTTAGCCACAGAATCAGTTATATCCTTTTTCATACCATTCCACCAAAAGACTTCCTGTAGGTAACGGTACATCTTAGTGCCACCTGGATGAATAGAATATCTGGAATTATGGACTTATGCGAGAATCTTCTGTCTAACCTCACCCACCTTAGGAACACATAATCGACCCTTATAGCGAAGTACACAATCTCCCCTTTGGGAGAAAACTTCAACTCTGTGATAATGGACTGCACCCTTTAGTTAAAGCAATATCAGATCATCGTCTTGCTTTTCCTTAACCTCCACTACCAATGAGGATTCTGACCCATTCTAAACTGTTACTCCACTATCTGATATGCTCATAAGATGGACTCCTAAGCGAGCAAGTCTCTGAACATCCTTTGCTAGCTCCTTTTTTTTGCCTCAACATGTGCTACACTACCCATAGATAGATTGCTAAGAGGATCTGCTACTACATTGGCCTTACCAGCATGGTAATGCACACTCATATCATAATCTTTGAGGAACTCAAGCCAATTCCTCTAGCGAAGATTCAACTCTTTCTAGGTGAACACATATTGAAGGATCTTGTGGTCTATGAACACATCTACGTGAACACAATACAAGTAGTGTCTCCAAATCTTAAGTGCAAACACCACTGCTGCAGGCTCGAGGTCATGAGTTTGATAGTTCTTCTCATGCACCTTAAGTTGCTTAGAAGAATATGCTATAACCTTACCTTGCTGCATCAACACACAACCTATGCCGACTCTGGACGCATCGCAATGGATCACATAACCATCTGAACCCTCTGGTAGAGTCAAAGCATTAGTTGTAGTCAAACTATTTTTTAGTTCTGCAAAGCCTTTCTCATAATCATCTGACCACAGAAACTTGACTTTGTTCTGCGTCAACTTAGTCAATAGAGAGGCTATGGATGAAAATCCTTCCACGACCTTCTGTAATAACCTGCTAGACACAAGAAACTTCTAATATCTATAGGAGAGGTAGGTCTGGGCCATTGTTTCATTGCTTCTATTTTGTAAGAATCCACTCGGATTCCGTCGCTACACAATGTGACCAAGGAAAGCAACAGATTGCAACCAAAACTCACATTTGCTGGCGATCTTTGAGAGTTTGCAGAACAACCCTCAAATGATTCACATGTTCTTCCTCATTCCTGGAGTAAATAAGGATATCATCAATAAAGACGATAACGAACAAGTCCAAATACTGCTTGAACACTTTGTTCATCAAATCCATGAAAGCTGCAGGAGCATTGCTTAGTCCAAATGACATAACTACAAATTCACAATGACCATATCGAGTTATGAATGTTGTTTTCGGAATGTCACTATCTCTAACTCTAAGATGATGATAATCAAATTTGAGGTCTATCTTTGAGAAATAACTAGCACCCTGAAGTTGGTCAAACAAGTCATCAATCCTACAGATGGGATACTTATTCTTGATTGTGACCTTGTTCAACAGACTATAGTCAATGCACATTTTGAGAGAACCATCTTTTTTCTTTATGAACAACACTGGTGCACCCCATGGGGAAATATTGGGTTTGATGAAGCCGTTATCTAAAAGGTCTTTCAACTACTCTTTCAATTCCTTATGCTCAGCTGGAGCCATTCTGTAAGGAGGAGTAGAAATAGGCTGGGTATCTGGAAGGAGATCCATTCCAAAGTATATTTCCCTTTCGGGAGAAACTCCGGGAAGATCTTCTGGAAACACTTCTGGAAACTCATTAACTACTATAATTGACTCAAGAGTTGGGGTTTAGGAGCTTGTATCCTTAACTCAAACTAGATGATAGAGATAACCCTTAGAGATTATCTTTCTGGCCTTAAGGTAAGAAATTAATCGACCCATAGGTGCTAAGCCACTACCATTCCATTCTATGATTGGTTCATCTGGAAACTGAAAACGAACAATCCTAGTTCTACTATCAACTGAGGCATAACAGGAATGTAACCAATCCATGCATAGAATGATATCGAAGTGTATCATTTCTAACTCTACAAGATCTGTTGAGGTGACTTTTTGGGAGGCGGTGATAAGGCAATTTTTGTATATCCGTCTAGCTATGACTGGGTCACTGACTGAAGTAGAGACTGAGAAGGGTTCTAAGACAGTTTCTGGACTAACATCAAATTTGACTCCTATATAAGGACTTACAAAAGACAAAGTAGCCCTTGGTCTAACTATGCATAAACATCAAGGTCAAAGACTCGTAACGTACCAGTTTCTACATAAGGAGAATCTTCCTAATCCTGGTGAGCCTGGAGAGCATACAACCTGTTTTGGCACTGACTGCCACCTGTACCCTATGAGTTACCCTGCTGAGTCGGGCGACCTGCTGGTGCTGCTGAAGTTGTAGAGTGAGCTCTACCATTGTTACCTCTTTAACCCTGCTTAAAAGGACAATCCTTCAACCTGTGACCAACCTGACCACACCTAAAGCATCCTTTTTTTCCTACAAGACACTTGCTCGGATGGTTCTTAACACATTTCGGACAAGTTGGGTAGGTTCTGGTGCCTGAAACACTACTTGATTCTTAGAGCCTGATGCCCTACCTTTCTGATCATTACGGAACTTGGAGGATGGAATACTAGCACATGAAGGTGCTGAAGTTGAAGACTTCTTCTGAAACTGTGAGCGATTTCCACCACCAGACTTCTGTAGAGAATAGTCACAGTTGCATGTCCTTGCTTTCTTATTCTCCTTGGCCTGTTCCCTAAGCTTATCACCCTCAACCTACTGAGCATGAGTCATGAGCCTAGAGATGTTCATATATTTAAGTAACATGGCATTCCTACACTCTGTTTTCACAAGATAGGATACCCCATATATGAATTGGTTCATTTGAGCCCTGGAATATGCAACCTAGAGAATTGGGTGAAATGCAGTCCATATTCTTGGATCGTCATAGAACCCTGCCTCAAATTCATAAACTCCTGAGCTTTTTCCTCCCTCAACTTGGGAAAATCTTGTCCAGAAAGGTCTCACTAAAGAATTCCCAAATGATAGGAGCTAACATTTGTACCCTTGACCTCCTTCCACTGAGTATACCAGATATGAGCTACATCATTAAGCTGGTAAGATGCCAACTCAACCCGGTCATTTCCAGTTACCTGCATCACTCCAAAGATCTTCTTGACCTAATCAATGAGGATTTGGGGATCCTCACCAATCTGCAATCCAAAGAACTCAGGTGGATTCATCCTACCGAAATCATGAACTCTAGCTGCATCTTACCCAATATTAGCATTTTTCAGAACTGGAGCTTCCTGAGTGATTTGGTTGGTTACACTCTGAGCCAACAACTGGATAACATTCTAGAATTCAGCATTCGAAACTTCCTGATATGGGACTTAAGGACCTGCGTTTGCATTCCCGGCATTCACATTCCTTCCATAAGCTCTACGAAGAGGGATGATCTGAAAGCGCATAATGAAGAATTAACATGAGGAATTAGATCATACCTTACGCATGATAAGAGTAACAAAGAAATTAAAGTTTTTTCTAAATCACTTCGTAGACTCCTTCTCATTAGATGTGGTGCACTTCACACCCATGAAAAGAATTCTACCTAGTGCGGATTTTAAGACATCCTAGGTCTCATAAGCCTAAGCTCTGATACCAAGTTTCTCATGCCCCGACGCTACCCCCTGGATGCAAACACGGGACCTAGGATCACGAGTGATCTCAAGCTAACCCTGCTGGCATATCATAAGCATACTTAAAGATAAACTAAAACAAGAAACACTCTGCAGAAGCTTAATCATAATAGAACTGAAATGATGTGGAATACCCATACTAAGTCTAAATATATATATATATATATATATATAAAAGCTGAGAAGACTTTAAGATACTGAAATAAACTCAAGTACTAAAAATGAATATAACTATGTCTGAAAATAACATATAACTGACTAGAAGTGCTGGGACATGTCCCAGCTAAATCTAGCAAAAATGAAACTAAAACTAAAAGCAAAGAAGGATAATCATGTCACTCGTCCTTGAAGAATGAGGACTCGCCACTGATGCTACTGAACTGATGATTGGGAACCAATCTATGCGTGATCTGGAAGTTGAAAACCTGAACCTACACCACGAGAAGATGTAGCGCAGAGTATGTGTCAGTACTTGAAAGGTACTGAGCATGTAGGATAGAATAAAACTGAATAAGAACATGAAATGAACAAGCAATAAAGCAATGATATAATCTGAACATGATATGGATACTGGAAATGCTGAACATGGTTAAACTGAATGCAATGACCAAGTTTATAACATGGTGAGACTGAATACTAAGCTATACTGATAACATGGTCAATGCAATAGAATCTGACTAAACTAAAAGGGAGCTACTGATAACCGACATAAAACCACATGAGCTAAATGTGGAGTCTGATATGTACTCCCCATCGAGACGACCCAATATACCCTGCTAGAGGTATAGAGGCATGCTGGCGTGATCACTAAAATGATGCCCACATAGGGGACTTACAACCTACGGGGAACGTAGTTCTGGGACTTGAGGGTGACTGACCCTAGTCCACTCGGTATTAAGCTTCTCCCAATTAATTATGTCATTAATAATTTATGACTGAATTTCCGTAATATTGGATAGCTCAAAATTGACATGCTAACTGAAAATTCAATGCTCATATGCTGATAATGAAACATTCAAATCTGAGGCATGTATATCTGAAATATCTGACCTAGCATGTGTAATTCATGAACTTAACGAACTACATAGCTAGGGTTCAGAATTTATGAGAGAATCTACACAAAATGATATTAAAATAATGATAATTTAATTAGGAACATTAAAGTAACTTATTCATAATAATCTGCTAAAATTCTAGAAACCCTAGGTCGATAATATGAAGGGAATCAAGAATCTGACTGAATTATAGGGACCTAATAGGTGAAAATAACCCACCAGTGAAATCCCACATAACTGGTGACGAATTCTATGGAGAAATCTTGTCAATTTCGAGATTGGAACTGATGGAACCTTGCTACGTTCTTGAACTAGGGTTCTTGACCTCTTTCTACTTTTACACTCTAATTTTTTAAGTTTTGAATAAATGATCAGAATTAGGTAAGTTCTAGTTATGTTTCTAGGTAAAAACTGATCAAAACCACGTAGTTTAGGGTTTAAACGACATAGTTTAGGGGTCCAACGCAATAGGAAAAGACCAAAAGACACCTGACTTAACTGTTGACCGGGTCACCGACGGACCGTCGATCGACTGACGGTCCGTGCTGGTCAACCATAAATCGGGACTGGGATGGATTCAGAGGGTCCAGCCTACGGCCCTGGACCACGGACCATGGTCTGACCTACAGTCCGTAGGTCCTGGCGTTGCCTGATCCTTAGCCGATTTTTTTGAGGCTTTTGGGAGAGGGTCGCAGGTGGTGCACCAAGGACCTGCAGGGCGGACCATAGATCCTTGTACGGTCAGTGGATGGTGCCCGTAGGTTCCACCTGCCACACCTAAAATCTGCAATCTGGTATGTTGTAGCATACATGGTATTACAATTCATGAGATAGCTTTTGGATTGAGTTAGGTCAATGTGCTATTTCTTCACATTTTACATACTCTGTATCAAAACACTCATTTCTATTTGGTCCTATTTGATACATTTATAATGTACCATACATATATTTCATCAGGTCACTAGAACTAATAAAGGATTTAACTGCAATAGCATAATTTTTGCTATATTATATTTAGCAACAATAATAAATATTACTCGTATTTACAACCACACTTTATCTAAATGTCGCTAAAGACTTTAACGACTCTGGATGCAATAACATTAACCCAATGGTCGTTAATATTCATTGGGAGCCTGAAGCGAGAGATCTAGGAAGGGAGACCACATTGAAGAAAGGCCTAACTTGAAACTATGTACTGTATCACTATTGCCGCTAAAAGGAAAATTTATTGCCACTAAATATATCTTTTGTTGTAGTAACTTGAACTACTACAAACTAGATCCTCCACAATAGCTATTAAGGACCTGGTCTTCTTTTGTATTTTGTCGATCATCAAAACATAATTTTAGCTCAGCTCAACACAATTGCTTTAGGTTTTATTTGGAGAAAAAAAGGCCATAGATTAATCATCCGACTTATGCAGATGATGTTGTAATTTCTTTTATTTTCCTCGTGTACATGGTAATCCCTAAACTTTGCTATGTAGGATATACAAATATGACTGTAGTAGGCCAGATAGTAAAAGAGAAATGCATTTTAAAAATTAACAAGAAATATAAGCATAATATTACATAATCCTCTGATAATTAGAGTATGATTGTCAAATGATGTCATATCATATCATATTAGAATATAGATTAGGATCATTGATATAATCTTAAATTTCATTTTGTAATGGGAAATATGGCATGTTCCAAATTCCAATTGTTCATCCGAAAACATTGGAACAAAATAAAATCATAACATATGACGATTCTTGATTGACGAAGACATTTCTGAGAAACTGGTTAACCCTAGAGTTGTTGAGTTGACTTACAAGAAATTACATTTAGATGTTAGAAAATTATATCTAATATTTAAACACTTTCGTGTTAATTGTTAAGTGGAAGTCTCCTATTTCTATTTGAAAAAAGAAAAGGTTCAATAAAATTTTCAATGGAAGGTTCGCCAAACACCTTCATTTGAAATGTGAAAGAAATGAAAGAAGAAGTTTTTTCTACAAAATGCAGAAACCATGTCTTTGGAGTACAGTATTTAACAAATTAAAGTCATATTTAAATATTTAAGGGCAGAAAGTATCCTCTATTACAACATTTCTTCTTCTCCTCCTCCTCCGACTGCTTCCACTTTTTGGATGGAAATACCTTGACAAATGTTAAGGTATATACTATTAATCATGTGTTTTATCATAGCATTATAACAATTTTCAAGATTAAACATCTAAGTTGGAGATTACTATGGTATAACTTACTAATCATACATTTAGATATAGTACATTATAACAATTGTGATGGTTAAAAGTATAAGTGGGAGATTGTTGGGATATATACTATTAACCATCTGTTTAGATATATTATCTATTATATAATAAATATTTATTTAGTTTTAATAGATCATATATTCATTTATGGTGTCTATTTACTTATGTAGTAGATGATTTAGTGTATAGAGTGTATCTCATACAGAGAGGATTAAATCATCGGTTCTTATAAGTATGTAGTTTTTTGTTCACAATCTAGGATGAAAATTGGGCATGACATCAGTACGATTGTACCACAAGATTATATGTAATTTATCTTGATTATGGGAACGGTATAGTTCAAACTTCTTGTGCTAGTGCATTTTGTATGTATTTGAACAGGACCAAGTAAAGATAGTTGTTTTAGACTGACTGACAAAAGCATATTCTCTAAACTGTTAAATGTACTTATATTCTCAATCCTGATAAAACTATTATGATATGTATATATTAATTATCGTTTTGATTTATGAAAATGTGAGATTCTGAGATGGATCAGTATGCCTGGTAGATTGGATGATAGTATAATATATTGGTGAAATAATAAGTTGGTTGATGAAATCCATGTCTTCATATAGAGATTTATTGATATGACTTTTTGAGAAACTTATAAGTTTTCATCGTGTCAAACCTTGCAAGTGGATTTATGAATCCGACGTATGAAATAAGTTAAGTAGTGTTCTACAGGAAATTAATCATTAAGTTAAATTCGTCAGTAATTTAATTTATTAATTAGTATTTGTAATCTTAACATGGGGAATTACATAAGTGTTTAATGAGGAATTTTAAAATATAAATAGAGGAGTGCAATTACGAATTTATAGTGGAATGATTTGTAATTTACTATGGTAAGAATAATTCAAATTAATTATTTGGAATTATTTCCATAATTGAATTCTCAATGAACGTTTGTTATTTAATTTGTACTAACAAATACTTAAAAGAATAATTTTGCAGAAACATAAACAACAAAGTTTAAAGCATGTACTCAAAAATAACAATTAATAATATAAGCATAAATTAATGATTGTAAAAAATATATCAGGATCTGTAAAGATAGAATGAAACAGAATGGAAAAATAAAACTATTGTGAGTCATTTAACAACAGCAAAGTACACAAATATTCAATTGTCCAGAAAAAGAAGTTCAAAATTTTCGTTGTTTCAAAATGAGAGGAAATTACTCTATTTATAGACAAAAATAGGACATGTTAACGAATGCTTATTGTGTCTTATCACAGAGGTCACAAGTCTTTGGAAAAGTTACAACCCTTTAGGAAGGTCACAATTCATAAAGTTGCAAACTTTTCATAAAACTCACAACTTTTCATGAAATAGGAAGGCTAGTTTTGGAAATAAAATAAACTAAAAGAGAATCCTTGCTTGTGATGGCGCCATGTAGGCGGGTCTAGGGTTTTCTTTTATATATATATATATATGATAGGAAGCCTCATAAATAAATTTTAGCAACATTAACAAAGAAATAACTGGACTGTGCAGTGGTATTAGCTAGAATTTTGGCACAATTTGTAGGAACGGGTAAATCTTTGTAATGGAGCTCAAAGATCGAAGGAAAAGCTGGATGCAATGAGAGATGGAGTGAATCAAATCTTACTTGGTTTATTCGATCTGAGGTGAAGTGAATTAAACGGGCTATGTTGCGATGGCATTCGTGAGAAATTAGAGTGCCTCCTATGAAATCATGCCAACCACAATTTGTTGCTTCCTCTGACGAATCGAGGACACTCACCAGCAAATTCGACTTCGACAACCACCATGCCAGACGAACTGGAGATTGAAGTTGGAGTTGGAGATTTAGAATACTTTCTATTTTTGTTTTTGTTTTTGTTTTTGTCTTTTCATTTTCTTGTCTTTTTCTGATATTAGGATTTGTTGGGCTGGGCCTTTATGAGGCCTGGTAATTATTTCAAGTCAATAAAGGGCCTTTATGCCCAATTTTGATTTTTTTTTAAAACAAAATTCTATGGTCCCTACAATGCCCTTATTTAACTATAATTCAGAATTTTATTTCTATGGGAAAAGGAAGAATAATGTGGGTTTTTCTGGTTTTCAGAAAAAAAAAACTAGGTTTTCTACTCCTTTATGGATTGGGAAGGAATCTCTATAAATAGCGATTCTCATAACCTAGAAATAGATGAAATAGTTTTCTGTCATACTTGTCTACCCAAGTATTGAGAGATTTCAGATATGAACTTGGGATCATTATAGAAGACTACAAAGTTGTTGTCTATCTTGTGGATTCGCTTGAAGATATCTGCTCACGCTTCAAGAGGTAATTATTCAATTAAATTTCAGCAAGTTTATGTGTTTTAGCATAATTGTATATATTTTCGCATACACGTATTGGTTGTCTATTATTCACGTAAGTTGTAAGATAATAGTATGATTCCGATGTGCATATATATTTCCAACAACAAATGGACACAAAATATAAACCTCAGCCTCTCTAGCAAACATAACTATAGCTATGAAGAGCAATTGTCTAAACTATAACTATAGAGCCTTATTATGTCAATTATGTTTGTTATTTATGATATTTCCTCATTTTTTTCGTTTAAATTATTTTGAGTTTCTAGCTGAATAACTAGTATATAGTGTAGAAATCTCATATGTTTGGACTAATTACATCCAATAAGTTTCCCCAATCACAAAAATACCGGATATTCCCAATTACAATAATTCTGGTTTTTCATTGCTCTTGGATATATTCTTTGGTAGTCCGATAATTGCGAATAATACATTACTTAATGGGAGAAATGTATACGAGAGGAGATGGGATACAGTTTGAAATAGGAGTCCTATTGAAACCAAATTTCTACATAACAAACGACATGAGAGCAAGATGAATATATTATCAAATAGCAGGAAGAGATATTGTGGCGACTTCACCCTATGCAGATTAATTACCCAGATACAGATCACTATAGATTGGTAACCATAAGTAAGCTGGTTGAAAATTCAAACTTATTCTACAAATTTCACATACTAATCGACCTTCCTGAGTTTCTTGATTTTTATGATATAAGGTAAGGTAAAATTTTGACAGGTGAAGATATATGGCTACAGAGGGCGCAACATTTACTTTCCCTGAGGTGTACAATTTCAGAAAGTACACAGTCCTTGCTACTTATAACAGTGCAAGCAGTTGTTAGAGGGTTTCACACACTTTGGACAACTTCGTTTTAGGTCTGGAGGCATTATTATTGGCTTTCTGTTCTAGATCAACAACTAACAAGTGTCTTTTCTGGTAGAATGTCACTCAACACTGTATCATGATCTATACGAGTATAATACTAATATCAATTGGTACAAAAATGCTGCAGTGTTGGAGAAAGTTAATTATCCCATGTATTGCCTTCATCCAACGTTACCTTGTGTTCATAAGATGTCCTCCTATAATGTAATGACTTCTAATCAGGCTTATATTGCTGCAAAAACTTAGATGACATCAGAAGATTTATCATTGAAGGTATCAATTAGTTTCAATTCCATTTTGTCCTAAATGACACTTAAAGTCAAGATTAGAAATTCCTTTCAAAATTTGGTATAAAACATCTCAACTGAGCCAACAAGTCTTAATCATTTCGAATTCTTTTCAAATTTTGTATATAACTTTGTCAAGGTATTTCCATCAAAGAAGAGATTTATTAGAAGAAGAGGAATCAGTCGGAGGAGGAGAAGAATATAGCCAACTTTCTACTCCACAATATTTAAATATGACTATAATTTGTTATTTCTAAGAGTTTGAGGACATAGTTAAACATTCTATTAGACTTGGTTTTTGCATTTGAAGAAAATCTTCTTCATTTATCTTTTGCGCATTCCAAGCGATGAATTCCAATAGATGAAAGATATTACCATTGCCAGGCCAAGATATTTGGGGAATCTTCCATTTTAAATTTGCTTGACACTATTTGATTGAACCTTCTATTTTTTTTAAAGAAAAATAGGAGACATCCACTTAACAATTAACTTGGAAGTGTTTAAATATTAGTTATAATTTTCTTGACATCAAAGTGTAATTTTTACAAGTCAACTCAAGCACACCAGAGAGAGAAAGCTAAGGTTAACCATTTTCTCAACAATGTCTTTGTTAATTAAACATTGTCACATGTTCTGTTTTTTCATATGCTCAATTGGAAAAAGCCATAGTTAGTATGTCAAAATGAAATTTGCAGTCAAAAGTTTAAGAGTATATCAATGTTCCTAATCTATAATATGATATGATACACTAATTACCGGAGGCTTATTACTCTCAATATTCTCCTTATACTTCTCCTTGTTGATTTCCAAGAAGCATTTTCCTTTTTTCTATATGGCCTAATATTGTCATAGTTGTATATCCTACATAGCTAACTTGACGGATTACCTTCGAATGATATATCTATGACTTTTTTTTTCTCCATATAGAACCAAAAGTACTTGTGTTGAGCTGAGATGAAATCATGTTTTGACGATTGACAAAAAATAAAAGAAGACCAGGTCCTTAGCAGGTCTGCAGAGGAACTAGGTTGCAGTAGTTCAAGGTACTATAGTAAAAAAAATATTCAGTCGTAATAGATTATCCTTTTAGCAACAATAGTGATCAGTTATGATTGGTCAAACTATGTTACAAAGTTTCAATTTAGGCCTTACTTCAATTTCGTCTCCTTTCCCAAGTCTCTCACTACAAGATCCCACTGAACATTTAGCGCTAATTGGGTTAATGTTATTGCATCCAGAGTATGGTACATTATAAAAAAAATAGGATCAAACATAAAAAAGTCTTTTTATACGTAGTATATAAAATGTAAAGATATAGCACATAGACCTAACTTAACTCAAAAGCTAGCTCATGAATGAAGGATTGTCCAAATCATATAAGCAAACCATTGGTCCAATCCCCAACTAATGTGGGGCTCTTAGTCACTCTAACACACCATATATTCACCTTTAAAGGAGAGCTCAAATGGGGATGAACTTGACTATGATACCATGTAAAGATATGGTACTTTGGTCTAACTTAACCTCAAAATCTAGATCATGAGAGAAGGATTGCCCAAATTCATATAAGCTAACCATTTTGTTTCCCAACCAATGTGGGACTCTGACCCACTCTAACACCCATTTCACGATCAACCCAACTTGATTGTGGAGCGGGATACCAAATAATGATGAACCTTGTATGGGCTTAAGTAATAATCCTCCCCTCAGTAGCTAACTTTTGGTGTTAAAGTGTCATATCTTTACATGGTATCAGAGTCATTTTCATTTGGACTCTCGATACACACTCCAATTGGGCTTAGGCTTGGGTTTGGTCGTATAGGCGGGTGTTAAAGTTCCACATTGGTTGGGGAATTAACTAATAGTCTGCTTTTATGGATTTGATGTGTCATATCCTTAAATAAACAAAATTCATGAATTGATTAAACACACTTATAATCATAAGAGAGATATAATTAGTTTGAACAATATACATTATTTGTTGTTTTGATTTCAAAATGAGAATGATTTATTATAGGGCCACATATCTAGTTCATTCATTATTCAGCAGAATCTACCGAATCACTTCGAAGATTTCCCTAATAAAATTTTATAATATTTAACACCAACTTGTTTTAGGGTAAAACATTTGTTGTCTTCCTAAATAGACTAAAAAATAGAATAGAAAGAAATTAGGGCATGAGGAACAGAAACAAAGCAGAGGAACACAATGATCTATCAACGACTAAAAATGCCAGATGATATAGTGATGGAGATCATCTCCTGCTTGCCCTTGAAGTTTGTTGTTCAATGTAAACTTCTATCCAACAATTTTAAAGTTAGGATATTTCATCCTGAATTTTCCAAAACATTGTTCCAACGCCAAAAATTCACCACTACACAACTTGTCTATTTATTAGATGATGGAAGATTAATCAGACAACTCCCAAAAAACTCCTTTAACCATATCACTCAATATATGACGATGTTATGTTTTGGCATAGAGATTCTGGGCTCATGTAATGGTCTAATTATCTTTGAGTTTGAGAGAATTAGGTGTTAATGTGTTTTCAATCCCTTAACTAGAGAGTGTCAATTGATTCCATATCTGAATGCTCCTAGAAATGAGTTAGAAAAAATAAGCCTACTGGTTGATTACACTAATGCAAATCAATACAAATTGGTAACCATAAGGAACCTGGTTGAAAAATCCAACTAGTTTTACAAATTTCGCTTACTTTCATCAGAGCGATATGGCTTGTGGCGTGAAATCCAACTTAGAACCAATAGTTTCATATCCTTACCTTACGGTAGTGCACCTGTATATTGGCATTATTTTCTGTATTTTCTAAGAAGTGACGGTAGTGTTCTAGCTCTTGATACAAATAAAGAAAAGGGTATCCTCATTGACCCTACCGAGTTTATTGATCATTATGTTCTCAGATATGGAAATTTTTTGAATGGTTGGGATATGAGTGGTAGCGATATATTGCTAGGGAGTGCGCAAGGGTTACTTACCCTTGTATGCATTTTAAGAAAGTACATAGTCATTGTCACTTTGACAGAGCAAGAAACTGTTAGGGGTTTCCCAAACTTCAGACAACTTTGTTTTAGGTCTAGATCGCCATATTATAGGCTTTTCAGTCTGGATTGACAGCAAGCAAGTGTCATTTCTGGTACGACATCCTCCAAAAATATATCATGATCTATACGATTATGATACCAACATCAATGTGTACAAAACTGTTGCAGTTCTAGATAGAGTTGATTATCCCATGTATTGCTTCCACCCAACATTAGCTTGTGCCCATAAGACACCCTCCAATTATGTAACGACTACTCAATGGGCGTATATTGTTGAAAAGTTGGAAGATATATTGTCGAAGGTACCAGCTTGTTGAAGTTTAAGGCTTTAGTCTTTAAGTTTATGCCATAGAAGGAGATACATGAGAAGAGTAGCTTGACCATACTTCAGAGAATGAATATAATAATAGATTTGGCGTATGCACTTCATTATCTTAACCATGAGTGTAAAACACCCATGATTCACTGTTATATAAAACCACATAACATTTTTCTTGATAAAGATCTCACAACTCATTTGGGTGATTTTGGTTTAGTAAAACTCGTTCCTGAATTTTGTAATGAATCAGAAGAATGGTCAAGATAATGAAGTGCATATGCCACATCTATTATTATATTCATTCTCTGAACTATTGTCAAGCTACTCTTCTCAAGTATCTCCTTCTCTGGCATTAACTGAAAGACTAAAGCCTTAAAGTTCAACTAGTTGGTACCTTCGATAATAAATATTTTGATGTCATCCAACTTTTCATCAATATACGCTTGCTGACCAGTCGTTACATAATTGGAGAGAGTCTTTTGGACAAAAGATAATGTTGGGTGGAAGCAAGACATGCGATAATCAAGTGTGTCCAGAAGTGCAACATATTTGTACACATTGATATTGGTATCATACTCGTATAGATCATGATACTATTTTGAAGGACGTCGTAAAAAGAAATGACACTTCTTTGCTATCGATCCAGACTGGAAAGCCTATAATATGGCCATCCGGACCTAAAACAAAGTCGTCCAAAGTATGGGAAACCCTCTAACAGTTGCTTTCTCTATCATAAGTACCAATGACTATGTGCTTTTTGAAAATGCATACAAGGGTGAGTAAACCTTGCGCCCTCCCTAGCCATATATCGCTACTACTCATTTCCCTACCAGTCAAAATTTTTCCATGGCTGAGAACATAATGATCAATTAACTCGGGAGGGTCAATGAGTATACCCTCTAGTTTCTTTGTATAAAGAGGTAGAACACTACTGTCACTTCTAAGAATATATAGAGATTCATGCCAATAAATAGGTGGATTACCGTAAGGTAAGGATATGAAACTATTGGTTCTCAGTTGGATTTTACGGCACAATCCAGATCACTCTATTGAAAGTAAGTGAAATTTGTAGAGAAAGTTACTTATGGTTACCAATTTGTATTGATCTGCATTAGGGTAATCAATCACTAGGCCTGTTTTTTCTAACTCATTTCTAGGAGCATTTGGATATGGAATCAATTGATGCTTTCCAGTTAAGGGATTGAAAATACAGTAACACTTAATTCCCTCAGACTCAAAGAGAATGAGACCATTACATGAGCCTAAAATCTCTACGCCAAAGCATAACATCATCACAGATTGAGTGATAGGGTTAAAAGAGATTTTTGGGAATTGTGTAATTTATCTCCCATCATGTACTAAATAGATGAGTTGTGTAGAAGTGACTTTTTGGCATTGAAACAATGTTTTGGAAAATTCAGGATGAGATATCCTACCTTTGAAATTCTTGGATAGAAGTTTATAGTGAACAACAAGCATAATGGGCCAGCGGGAGATGATCTTCATAACTATATAATCCGACATATTTACACTCGCTGATAGACCACTGTGTTCCTCTACTCTGTTGTCGTTTCTCATGCCCTTAATTCTTCGAGTCTATTTAAGGAATACAACAAATGTTTCTCCCTAAAACAAGTTGGTGTTAAATAGTATAAAACTTTATTAAGGAAATATCCGAAGAGATTCGGTAGATTCAGCTGAACAATCACTGAACTAGATATGTGGACCTATAATAAATTATTCTCATTAAGAGATCAAGACAACAAATGATATGTATTGTTCAAATTAATTATATCCCGCTTAAGATCACAAGTGTGTTTAATCAATTTGTGAATGTTGTTTATTTAAGGATATGAAGCTTCAAGTCCATATAAGAAGACTATTAGTTAATTTCCCAATCAATGTAGAACTCTAACACCCGCCTTGATGCCCAAGCCCAAGTCTAAGCCCAATTTGAGTATGTATCAAGAGTCCAAATGGGCATGACTCTATTACAATGTAAAGATATGGCACTTCAACCCCAAAAGTTCGCTCTTAAGGGGAGGATTATTACTTAAGTTCATACAAGGTTCATCATCATTTGGGCTCCCGCTCCACACTCAAGTTGGGTTGATCATGAAACTGGTGTTAGAGTGGGTTAGAGTCCCACATTGGTTGGGAAACAAAATGCTTTGTTGGAATGGATTTGAGTAAACCTCCTCTAATGATCTAGATTTTAAGGTTAAGTTAGACCCAAGGACCATATCATTACATGTTCATCCCCATTTGTGCTCCCCTTTGAGGGTGATTATATGGTGTGTTAGAGTGAGTAAGAGCCCCACATTAGTTGGGGATTGGACCGGTGGTTTTCTTATATGATTTGCACAATCATTCATCCATGAGCTAGCTTTTGGATTTAGTTAGGACAATGTGCTATTTCTTTACATTTTATATACTCTGTATAAAAACACTCATTTCTATTTGGTCCTATTTGATACATTTATAATGTACCATACATATATTTCATCAGCTCACTAGAACTAATAAAGGATTTAACTGCAATAGCATAATTGTTGCTGTATTATATTTAGCAACAATAATAAATATTACTCGTATTTACAACCACACTTTATCTAAATGTCGCTAAAGACTTTAACGACTCTGGATGCAATAACATTAACCCAATGGTCGTTAATATTCATTGGGAGCCTGAAGCGAGAGATCTAGGAAAGGAGACCACATTGAAGAAAGGCCTAACTTGAAACTATGTACTGTATCACTATTGCCGCTAAAAGGAAAATTTATTTCCACTAAATATATCTTTTGTTGTAGTAACTTGAACTACTACAAACTAGATCCTCCACAATAGCTATTAAGGACCTGGTCTTCTTTTGTATTTTGTCGATCATCAAATCATAATTTTAGCTCAGCTCAACACAATTGCTTTAGGTTTTATTTGGAGAGAAAAAGGTCATAGATTAATCATCCGACTTATGCAGATGATGTTGTAATTTCTTTTATCTTCCTCGTGTACATGGTAATCCCTAAACTTTGCTATGTAGGATATACAAATATGACTATAGTAGGCCAGATAGTCAAAGAGAAATGCATTTTAAAAATTAACAAGGAGAAATATAAGCAGAATATTGAGAGTAATAATCCTCCGACAATTAGAGTATGGTCGTAAAATGATGTCATTTCATATCATACTATATTATAGATTAGGATCATTGATATAATCTTAAATTTCATTTTGAGATAGGAACTATGGCATGTTCCAAATTCAAATTGATCTTCCGAAAACATTGCAAGAGAATAAAATCATAACATATGATGATGCTCGATTGATGAAGACATTACTGAGAAACTGGTTAACCCTAGATTTGTTGAGTTGACTTACAGGAAATTACATTCAGATGTCAGGAAATTGTATCTAATAGTTAAACACTTTCATGTTACTTGTTCAGTGGAAGTCTCCTATTTCTATATGAAAAAAGAAAAGGTTCAATCAAATTTTTACTGGAAGGTTTGCCAAACATCTTCATTTGAAATGTGCAAGAAATGAAAGAAGAAGTTTTTTCTTCAAAATGCAGAAACCATGTCTATGGAGTACAATATTTAACAAATTAAAGTCATATTTAAATATTTAAGGGCAGAAAGACACCTCTATTACAACATTTCTTCTCCTCCTCCTCCGACTGCTTCCACTTTTTGGATGGAAATACCTTGACAAAGTTATATACATAATTTCAGAAGAATAAGAAGTGTTTTTATGAAGTTTAAGATTCTTTGATAGAAGTTTATATTGAACAACAAACTTCAATGATCTCTGCAAGGAATATATCTTCATGCAATTCCATAATGTATTTCTTTTGCTCTCTTGTCGTTTGTTATGTTTAAATTTGGTTTTAACAAGGAGTCCTATTTCAATCCCCATCCCTCTCATATTAAGTACTGTATCATTTGCAATTATCGATAACCATGGAATCTATCCAGAACAATGAAAAATCATGGATTTTTGTACTTGGAGGAACTTCTAGGATAGGACCAAAAGCCCAAATCAAATCAAATTTTTCGGCCCATATTATATATCAAAATCTATTAAAAAATAGCCCAAATTAGCCCAAAGCCCCAAACCTTAATCCATTTTCTGAACCAACAAATAACTCGCCCGTTCGTAAGTCCAACAATTTCAACAAGAAAGAGATCACACATTCTGTTTTGGTGCAATATTCATCTTTCCCTACTGGAAAAAAATCAGACACTCTCCTCTCATCCACATCTCTCTTCTTTAATTCGGTCAAAATACTTTTGAATTCTCCTACTAAGAATCACAGAGACAAATTTTTGAATTCGAACGACAATTTTTCATTCAAATCCGGCCCAAAATTGCAATCAAAAGAACCCTAGTTTGTCACTATAAATAGCAAGTCTTGCATTCATTTTTGTAGAAGCCTTTTACCCCGCATCACACATGAAACCATTGTTTTATTCTCGTCTGATCCTCTTAAAAACACCTACTCAATCGCTGCTTAGTATTACTACTAATAGAGGTCCTATTATATTCTGCTTGAAATCGTTCTGTAGAGAGTTTAAAGAGTAGATTCGAGTAGACATCATTCACTACCCTGCAACAGGTGACATTCACCCTTTCTCTATTTTTCATCTTTTGACAAACTGTTATTCTTATCCACGTTAAATGTTCATTTGATGTGTTTATTTGATAAAATTTTGCAGCTCATGTATTCATTTGTAAAAATACAGAAAGGGTCAAATGAATACATGAGCTATAAAATATTATCAACACTAATCTCTTTTAACAACACTAATCTCTTTTAAACATACTTTTACAAATGAAATCATGAGCTATAATTTTTTATCAAATAAACACATCAAATGAATATTTAACGTGGATAAGAATAACAGTTTGTCAATGAGATGAAAAATAGAGAAAGGGTGAATGTCACCTGTTGCAGGGTAGTGAACGATGTCTACTCGAATCTCTTTAAACTCTTTACAGAAAGGTTTCAAGCAGAATATAATAGGACCTCTATTAGCACTAATACTAAGCAGATATCGAGTAGGTGTTTTTAAGAGGATCAGACAAGAATAAAACAATTGTTTCATGTGTGATGTGGGGGCAAAAGGCATCCACAAAAATGAATGCAAGACCTGCTATTTATAGTGGCAAACTAGGGTTCTTTTGATTGCAATTGTGGGCGGGATTTGATTGAAAAATGGTCGTTCAAATTCAAAAATTTGTCTATGTAATTCTTAGTAGGACAATTCAAAAGTATTTTGACCGAATTAAAGAAGAGTGATGTGGATGAGAGGAGAGCGTCTGATTTTTTTCCAGTAGGAAAAGATGAATATTGCACCAAAACAGAAGTGTGATCTCTTTCCTTTGTTGAAATTGTTGGAGTTACGAATGGGCGAGTTATTTGCTGGTTCAGAAAATAGATTAAGGTTTGGGGCTTTGGGCTATTTTGGAGCGTTTTGGGCTATTTTTTAACAGATTTGGATATAAAATATGGGCCAAAAAGTTTGATTTGATTTGGGCTTTTGGTCCTATCCTAGAGGTTCCTCCAAGTACTAAAATCCCTGATTTTTCATTGTTCCGGATAGATTCCATGGTTATCGATAACTGCAAATGATACAGTACTTAATATGAGAGGGATGGGGATTGAAATAGGACTCCTTGTTAAAACCAAATTTCAACATAAAAAATGACAAGAGAGCAGAAGAAATATATTATGGAATTGCATGAAGATATATTCCTTGGGGAGATCATTAAAGTTTGTCGTTCAATGTAAACTTGTATCAAAGAATCTCAAAGGTCATAAAAACATTTCTAATTCTTCTGAAATTATGTATATAACTTTGTCAAGGTATTTCCATCCAAGAAGAGGAAGGAGTCGGAAGAGGAGGAGGAGGAGAAGAAGAAATGTTGTAATAGAGGTGCCTTTATGCCCTTCAATATTTAAATATGAGTTTAATTTGTTAAATATTGTACTCCATAGACATGGTTTCTGCATTTTGAAGAAAAAACTTGTTCTTTCATTTTTTGCACATTTCAAGTGAAGATGTTTGGTGAACCTTCCATTAATAATTTGGTTGAACCTTTTCATTTTTCAAATAGAAAGAGGAGACTTCCACTTAACAATTAACAATTAACATGAAAGTGTTTAACTATTAAATATTACTAGGTAAATTACCCGTGCTTCGCATGGGATTGAACTATTTTATTTAGCTTACATACGATCATTTGGTGATATTCATATTTTTGATACATACACTACATTGTCAAGAACATTTTATCTTAAGGCGAAGCGTTACTCCAATATCTTAAAGTGCTATATTTCTTTAATGCCCGTTTTTGTCATACAAAATTATGAGTCATAGAGAGATGTTAAGTATAAGAAAGAAGACTAAGAAAATCTCTATGGAAATAGTTGGTCAGAAGTAATGAACATTAGGTGTTAAAGAAGAGACCAAAAAGCCCCGAACAACAACACTCCCAAGTAAAGTGGAACATCACGTTCATACAAGAACATAATTAACTAAATTCAAATGGACGACATTGGGCTCCTTTCTTATGAACCTCCATCAATCTTTTTTTCTGGATGATGTATCATGTATAGGTTAAAAATGACCCTAAAATTGTTAGTATCATAAATGTTTTCCTCATTGTCTTAGAACAGTCATTAATATTGCTTAGGTTTTATATCACTGATCCCAAATTATTTGGAATTAAACCATAGTTATTGTTATAGTTATAGTATGTAGTTACAAAGAATTAATTCAATTATCAACCAAGTAGTACGTGACATCTGAATGGAATTCAGAACTAGATATTCTAAATAAATTTTTTGACACATAACCTATTAAAATCTCACAACATACTTTTGTGAGTACTTGAACTCATAAATATCGACAAATAATAATAAAGACGACCTTACTTTCCTAACAATAAAGAAGAAAAAGGCATGTTGCTTAACATATTTTTCAAAAAGATAGTCTATCAGGTTGTATCCAATTTTACAGTTCACAAATTTAAAGAATCCAAAAGAAAGAGTTATTACTTCATTAACAAAAAAGAAACTAAAATCTCTATCAAAAGAAATAGTTATCACCACAGCAAAATGATCTTTAATGACAATTAATAGCTTAATTGTCGCTAAATATGTATTTCATAGGCAATTGGTACTCTCTATAAATTTCCCTAATTTTTAGCAACATTGAATCTACTGACAATTAATTAATGTTGGTAAAGGCTCTAACACTCTTCATTAACGTACATATTAATTGACGATAAAAAATATTTTTTCTATAGTTTATTTTGGACATTTATTAGTTTCAAGAAACCTTGATTCTTATTATGCCCAGAAAGAAGAGACGAAGAAACATGGGTAATTAGTTAACTTGCGATAAACGAAATGTGTTAATTCTCTCTATACTAATATTCTAGGAAGAGTGAAATGGCATACAAAATGTTTGTACCTAAGAAAAAACAATCAAAATAATATACTAACCGTGCCAAGCAAGAGTGCAATTTGTTTGGTTCTCTTAACAAACTTCATCATTTGTTTCGTATTAGTTATCAAGATCCGGAGGTCTAGTTTGAATGATCTGTTCGATATCCCAGGTTCAATTGGTCAAAAAAGCATACACTTTGATGTTGTTTGGTGTTGAGTTTCCTCTTTTTCCATGCTTTGTTTTGTGCGACTGCTATCCTTATTTACATGTCTGCATTAGAGTATCTTGGGATTTTTCTCGCGCTACCCCTGTTCTTTGGCCTAAAGTGGACTACGAAAGTCTGAATGTTTTTTGGCCGTTTAATTTTGATTTGTAAACTGTAATCTGGAACCTGCAATTTGGGACTATAATATGCAATCTACAATCTGGAATCTGGAACCTGCAATCTGCAACTGTAATCTACAATTTGCAATCTGAAATCTGGAACTGTAATCTGCAATGTGGAACTCAAAAAATCAATAGTGTGCAATCTGCAATCTGGAATCTGCAATCTGGAACTTCTTGCCTCTTCTATAACTGTTGCAATTTGATTTGTTTAACATTTTAAATGTGTAGGGAAATGGAGGTGATCAAATTTTAATGGTCGCCACAAGTCAATTTGATCTCATTGAAGTCGATGATGAAGAGTTTTTGAACTATTGTAAAAGTTTGAATACATTCTGTTTGATTTTGTGAAATATATTCATTGCTAGAATATATTGAACTAATATAAGAGTACTTTTTTAACTATTGCGTACACATATTTAGAATATTGCTTTATAAGTATGTGTATGTACAGAAGACATGATACTATCTTTTGAAGTTTATTGCAAATCTATATATTTGAATTACTTATTAGCCAATTTAATGCTTGAGATTATTTATTGCAAAACAATATTAGTGTTTATTAATTAGAAATTCTGGCATATAAATATTTTATAGCCAAAATAATATAACCACACTTAAAAGTATAGCCAAAGGACTGTAAACTGTGGTATGCACATGGGCAAGGACTACACTTCAAAGTGTTGTCATACATTAGATAGAGAAGGCAACAATCATGGGCAATAAGTAAGGAAAGGCCACGGTTGAAAGTGCAGTTGTATGAGATAGAAATGTTGCTATATGAGGTACTGGAAAGCGTGGCCTTTTTGCCTTTTAGGCTACGCTTTTAAGCGTAGCTGATAAGGCTGCACTTGACAAGTGTCGCCTACACTCTAAGGTTACGCTTCTTTTGTCCACCCCATGAAAAGCGTGGCTTAAAGTAAAAAAGTGCAGCCTTTTATCAAAGGCCACACTTTTTCATAGTTTAGGCCACACTTTTCTAGTGTGGTTGTAGACATAAAATGTTGTAGTGTCACATATTTGTCGTTGTGAGCTATCAAATATAGCACAACCCACAAGCAATTTTCCCCAAAAGTATATATGAAGAAACTTGTAGAAAGTGACAAAAGAGAAGATAAATTTTCAATCATCTTCACTGGAATTTTTAACAGAGTTAAAAAATGTCACCAAAATAGCAAAAATAAATTACAATAGATACATGAATAACTATGACTTACAGTAAAAGATTAAGCTTCATGAAACAAGAGGAAGAAAACTTTGAGGAAAGAAATGCACTTCATAAGAAGCTTAATTAATATATTTGAATCCGTCTCCCTTATAGCAAAAAAAGCCTACAAATAATAGTGGCAGAAATAAAAGTATTGTGTACTAAACCAAATGTAATGAATTCAACTATTTCAACAGTGTTATGAGTTGGTGCAAAAGTAATAATGTCTCATTGCAAGTAAAATCAATTTTCTTTCTTAATATGAAGAAACATGTAGAAAGGGACAAAAGAGAAGATCAATTTTCAATGATCCTTGCTGAAATCATTAATATAGTTAAAAAAAAAAGTCACCAAAATAGCAAAAAGAAATTGTCATAGTTACTTGAATCATTATGACTTATAGTAAAGATTAAGCTCCATGAAATACAAGGAAGAAAACTTTGAGGAATGAACCAAACTTCATAAAAAGCTTAACTAATGTATTCAAATTTGACTACTCTATAGTGAGAAAAAAGCCTACAAACAATAGTGGCAGAAAATCCCTATATATATAGAAAACAAAGGGTTGTTTTAATAAATGCTTATTGTGCCGTATTGGAAAGGTTACAACTCTTTGAAAAAATTACAACCCTTCGAAATGGTCAGAACCTTTCATAAAAGTCACAATTTTTCGGAAAGGTGACGATCTTTTATAAAAGTCACAACTTTTCATAAAAGTCGCAACTCTTCATCCAAGTCACAACTTTTCATGAAAGGGGAAGGCTAGTTTTGAAAATAAATAAATTTAAAAAGAAAATCCTGGCTTATGGTAATGCCACGTAGGCGGGCCTAGGGTTCTCTTTTATATAAATATATGATATGATTAAAACTATCTGATTTATAGGTCATTTTTAAATAACAAATTTAATTGGTGGTTAATGGGAGAAGTTCATAATTTATTTAAGTATAACTTACATAAATCCCATAGTGTAAAGAGTAAATTACATTCTATCCCTACTTTTTTTCTAATTACAATAATCCCTTAAAATTTGTACCTTCCGGATACATAAGTAACCATCCAGATACATTAATTCACCATCCGGATACATTAATTCTAATACAAGAAATATATTTCTATTGCACTAGAAAGGGAATAAAATCTGAAAATGAATTCAATCCCATAAATTACGCTTATGTTTCTTCTTACTCTCAATCATATAGAGGCAAATCCTAATAGAAGGAAGAAATTCAAAATTTCAAATTGCTCCCCCCATTCAATAAAGAAACCTTTCAGATTTGATTAAAAAACTTTTGTCGAAATTTTGGATAAGCGAGCTGAGTTATGAAGGATACAAAAGTGATGAAATTGTTGTTGGACAAATGGTATCCTTTTGAATCTTCAAGTTCATCAAATATCCTTTCAATTTTGATTCAAGATTATCAAAAAAAATTGAGATTCAAGATTCTTTCTTCTCCCAGTTCAACGAAGATCCTTTCAATTTTGATATAAAACTATTGAAAATTTTGAGATTCACTTGGTCCATATGTAAACCTATATTAAATTAAAAGAGGTTATTATTATTTTACTATATTCTGAGCACGCGTTTTGTGTGTGTAACCCCTATGAGTATATTAGTTTTTCTTAAAAATAAGTATTATTAAATAACATGATTTTGTTATAAAATATTATGATATGGATGTCCACTACACCAAGAAGTTACTATGACTAATTATCTCCATTACTTCCATCCATTATGAAGATAACTGTAATATCTCGCAAATTGAAAAAACTAGAAAGATCTAGAATTATAAAGAGTGATTTTTGGAAATAATAAAATTCTGGAAAATTTGGTTAAGTTAAGTTTGAGTTTTCGGTCAACTTCAAACGACCATAACTCCTAGATCAGAATGAGTTAGGTGTGTTTCCAGATATCATAGGAAATATCTTGGAATAATATTTCCAACGCCGCGGAGTTTGCGTGATTCTGAGTCTGTATTAGTGAGTTATTCCCATGGGAAGTTGGGTTGTTCAAATAAGGAAAGTCCAATCCAAATTTTCGAACGGCATTATGGTCTTTTCACCACCTAATTAATTAATTTCATTTTTGGTAATTAATTGAGGTCTAAACTAATAGGATTCAGTTTACAAATTTTGGGAAAAGAGTTAGGGTTTTGAGAGAAGAGAAAAGAAGAGGAGAAAAGAGGAGAAGGAGCAAGGAATCGTCAAGTTCTTGAAGCTAGGCTCATGGATTTCGTCAAGGGTGATCCCTACGAGGTATGTGAGTCTTTTAAAGCATTGGGTTCGTTCACCCACGTGCCAAACATGTTTATTTCAGCGAAGTTTGTTCTAGAAAGTTGAAATTTGATGAAACTTGAATGGTGTTCTTGAAATTGGCCTTCATTCTTGTGTTAGGTTGAGATTGAGAAGTTCCTTGAGGTTAAACTGTTGTTTCCTTGAGTTGTTTGTGTAACACCCCGTATTTGAAACAGACAAAAATGCAGATTTTTTAGAAGTTGGAGGTGCAACTTACGGTCACCAACCACGGACCGTAGGTCAGGCCACGGCCCGTGCTGGTGGTCCGTGGATCACCACTGCAACCCCTCCCCAAACCAACTCAGAAAATTGGCTAAGTCTCGACTCACGGACAGACCCATGGTCCGTAGATTAGACCACGGTCCGTAGGTCTGACCGTAGGTGTGGTTAGCAGCTAGTTAGATGAAAAATATTGTTGGGACAACTTCAGATGGTCATAACTCTTAGCGCAAAATGAATTAGGTGTCCCATGACCTATGATATGATAGATAATTGAATTATCTTTCCAACGCCACCGAGTTTGCTCAATTTCGATATCCGAGTAAAAAGTTATGCCCATTTTAGTGACGCCCTGTCGGGCAGACTCGATCGACGGACCCAATCGACGGACCGTAGGTCCAATCCGTCGATCACTCCGACAGCAGTTAATTCAGGGGTCTTTTGGTCTTTTCCTATTTCATTTAACCCTTAAAATACGTCATTTAGACCCTAAATCATGAGGTGTTAATCAGTTTAAGCCTAGAAACATAACTAGAACTTACATAAGTCAAATCATTAATCAAACTTAGAAAAAATTAGAACGCTAAAAGGAGAAGAGAAGTCAAGAACCCTAGTTCAAGAACGCAGCAAGGTTTCTTCAGTTCCACCCCCGAAATCGAAAGATTTCTCCGTGGAATTCGTCACCAGGTATGTGGGATTTCACTAGTGGGTTCCTTTCGCCCATTAGGTCCCTAGAATTCAGTCAGATTCTTGATTCCATGATTATGAACAG
>JAJOOD010014080.1:0-21377 GCA_029582525.1 Solanum tacnaense | reverse complement strand
TAGTTTATAGTTTTCAATGTTTATATATTTTATTTCAAATTTGGGCTTGCAAAATTTGTAAATATTTTATTTTGTATTAAGATCCGAAGTTACAATTATATTGTTATAGTTTTCAAATTTGAAGTTAACAATTTACTTTGTAAATATTTCTTTTTGTATTCAATTTGACTGTATCCTTTAATCTTATTAATTTAACATAATGAACGTTGATATTTCAAAAAAATATATTTTGTACTCATGTGAATTTTACTGTCTTTACGAAAATTTCTATTCATTTAATGTTTCTTAAGTTTAGCTTATCACACAGGTAAGTGAAAATATATTTGATCTCTTTTTCAAACACCGTTAAGTTGTAAAAAACCGAAAAAAAAAACAAAAAACCGAAAAAAACTGAAAGAACCGACTAAAACCGAAATTGAAAAAACCGATTTTGCGTGGTTTGATTTGGTATTTAGATTTAATAAACCGACATAATTGGTTTAGGTTTTTTTTAATGAAAAACCAAACCAAACCGACCTATGTACACCCCCACTTCTAAGTCATCAAGAATCGTGGTTGAGTTCAAAGGTTAGTTTTTTCTTGATTTTATTTTGTTAGCTTTTCGAAGAAAGGAGCAATTTAACTTATGATAATGGAGGTTTTTTTTTTCAAACATGAAGAACAATAATAAAGAAGAAGACAATTGAGTTAATATTTTTTTTTCAAGTTTATTTTAACACATGGCCAATTTTTATTGGTCGGTGCAATCTAAAAACTGCACCCACGAGCTTAACATAGGTGAGGTCACGGACTCAGCCACGTAGGCCAAAAAGTGGTAAAAAATGAACTAAAAAATAAGTTCGGGAGGGGGGGGGGGGTAATAGGACCTTAGTAAAGGTTAGGTGTGTCTCAGGGATTTTGGGCATACGCTGGGGGTAGATATGCATTTTCCCAATTAATAATAGTCAAAAATACGTCAAAAATATCATATTTTATAGAGTTTCTTATTAAAACTATCAGTGTTTACTTTTCTATTTCTATTTGAATTATCACTAGCTATTTATCAAAACACTTCTGAATTATTAGGTATTTCTTGTTGATGTCTGAAATATTACTAGAACTAACCCAAATGAAAAAGGAAATTGATTTTTTTAGTTGAGTTGGGTCGGGAAAGGTTAAGAAATGGGTAAGATAATTTTTTAAGGTTTTGTGATATTATAGAAATTTAATAAAAATAATTTAAGTTTATTTTTTTAAAACTCAAAAAATATACACTTATTAACGGAAAGAGTAAATATTCATCATTTGTTAGACAACAAACATACATACGCATCATTTATAAACATGAAGTGACAACAAACTAATCAAAACGTTGATTTAAGCAACGATAATGTTCTGAATTAGATGTTACAGCAAGGCGGAATAGAGAGTTATAATACTACATCAACATCTGGTTCTCAATTTTCAGTTTAAACTTCTAAGCAAGAGATTGAGATCAACTTAAATCTATGTAGATAACTTTTTCTTTAGGTGATGTACACGAAAAATTTGAGATCTCAGTGAAAAATTCTAATTTTGTGTCAAGAAGTTCCTGATAAAGAAACTGTCGATCAATTAGCATTCTCTCCAACTCCAGGGAGTTGGCTAACAAAAGCTTGATAAACTACATCGCAGACATTCTTCCTATAAAATTCCCTAGCTTAACTTCCTCGAGGTGATCAAATGTCATGTCCGACAAACTTTCGAGTTCAAGTGATTCTTCAGTATCACTATATATCATCTTCATCGAAAACCTAAGAAAGATAACACGAAGTCAACTCTCAAATTATTGAGGAACCAAAAAAGTACTACAAATGACCACTATAAGGAAAAAAAGATTTAAACCACTACAAACTTGCATACTGAAATATTTCAAATTTGGGAAGCTTTTTATCAAGCAAAGAACATATGAAAGCTAATATGATTCCACCAACAAATTAAAATGTTAGGCAGGTAAAATCATTTGACACTATTAGGATTAAAGGAAAGCTTTGTTGGTGCTTTATATCCTTCTTCACTTATCTTAGTTGTTTGCAAAAGAAGAATATGAAGCACCAACAAGGCTTACCTTTAATCCTAACAGTTTCAAACGATTTTACCTACCCGATATTTTGTTGGTGGAATCATATAAGCTCTCATATGCTCTTTGCTTGATAAGAAGTCTCCTATATTTGGAATATCTCGAAATGCAGATTTGTAGTGTTTTAATTCATTTTTTCTTAATTACTGTTATTTATGGTACTTTTTGTATCCTCAAAATCTGATAGTTGACTTCTTGTTATGTTTCTTAGATTTTCGATGTAGATGATAGTGATACTAAAGAATCACTTGAACTCGAAAGTTTGTCAGACATGACATTATATTCCTGCCTTTTGTTTCAGATTTCTCTTTATTTCATAGAGCTCAACCTACAAAGAAAAATAATGGATATTTTCATGTAGTTCCAATTTGCTCCTACTAAAATCTGTTCATTTTAAGTAATAAATAAATAAACATAAGAAGTTATTTCATTTTCTAGATTTAGAACATCAAATCAACAATTTTACTAGTATTAAAATTCGAAAATCCTAGGAAACCTATGTAACTATAGCACAACGCTAACCGAAAAGAAAAAGAAATGATTTTTTAAAGAGATAGTAAAGTAAATTTTGGATACCTTTTATGAGTGTTTTAATTATAAGGCACTTTTTGGACTCTTCAAATCTTCGACCTTAATCTAGAATAAGCAATTTAGCCTTTAAGTGTTTAGAGGAATTGAGAAAATGATTTTATACCCTTATGAACAAATAGGGTCTACACAGGTATATCATCAAGAATTTGCAAAACATTCATCTAGGACCATAAACTAGCCAGATCATTGTCTCTTAGAGTGTTCTTGAAAAGACTACAAGAGGAACTTAAAACTGATGTTAGAATTCACAAAAACAGTTTATAGAAAGGCAAAAGCATGAAAATCTGATTGATAAGAACAAAAGGGGCAAACTTTAGGACAAAATTGAGCAAATTATATATATACATCAAAATAAGAATGAATATCAATAGATTAGTTATAGATTTACCTATAATCATGGGGGAAATGGAGTGGAGTCCAGGAAGGATGAATTGGCATTGTTAGGGTTTATTATTGTACTAACAGTGAAGCCTAGAATGAATTTCGAGGAAGAATGGGGGAAATTTTGTCCCTTTTTAAGACTACTATGTGTATTGAGTCTCTAACTTCATACATACTACATTGTCTGTGTACATTCTACACCACTATCTATGACGGAATATATATATTCAAATCTTGCGTATATTTTACGCTCCTATTTTTTATAAGATATATAGACATTTAATTCCTTTTTGACCTTTGACTAGATGTATTATTGTTGTAATATGACTAATGGTTTGCGTACATTCTACACTCCTATCTTTGACTAAATAAATACAAATTTAACCCTTCTTTGACCTTTGACTAGATATATTGTTGTTGTAATATAATGAATGGTCATTTTTCATTCAATACCAAAAAGCTCTTTTCATTTTATTTATTTTTGTTTCTAATGAATTAATATTGATGTATTTTTCATTTAATATTCCTATACAGATAACACTTATTTCGGTACAGTCAAATTAATAATAATTAGTATTGAATTCATGAAATATAACAAAATAATTTTGTACTGTTACTTTTATGATTTTATTGTGTATCATCAATGATATTACAAGTTCTATATCTTCTCTCTTCTTCTTTCTTCATATAATATCTGAAATATTGATATTAAAAAGAAAATAGACTGATAATACTAAAAAAATAAATTAAAAGAAAAATGTAAGTGCCAAAAAACAAAAAGATACTAGGGAATTTGATCTCATCAATAATGTACATTTGTTTGATTTTTTCTTTGTTTCAATTCATTTTTTTACTTATATAAATAAAATTATAAACAACTTACATGAAGAAACAAGTAAATTTTAGAGGAAGGAAGAAAAAAAACTTATAACATCTACATGCTCATTAATTCATATATTACCAATATTTTGTCCTTTTCTTATTTATTTTTAAAATTTTAATTCAAATAAGTTTTTTCTATAAGGTCGAAAAGTTTTAAATGGAAGTGAAAAATACTTTTAACAAACTCTTTCTACTAAAGAATCTTATGTAGAATTTTAGAATTTTTTTGAAAAGATTATTAATTATTAAGTCATAAAATTAATAATGAATTTTTTTTTAAAAAAATGACACTATTATTCAATAATAATCTAATCTAATTTTATTAGTTAGGATCATGTGAAGCGCGGACAGTAATATTAGTAATGAAATGAATAAAAATTGGTGTCATTTAGTTTTTTTATGATTAGTTTTTCGTGTTGACGTGATTGATGGAACAAAAACAAATTGTACTTTTCATGTTCTTTTTTTATGATTGTAAAACTCTGATGTAGCTTGTGTACATTCCGATAAATCCACTAAATTTTATTATGTCTCAATAACACTAGTATCATAGAACTTTATTTATTTAATAGAAAATATATTAAAATAAACTTAATTTACACAATGCAAAGTTTAACTCATCTATATCGTATTTCATAAATATTCAATTATTTAGGTGTACATATTTTACCTTGATAACTATAGGATAAAAACTTATTTGTATAGAGTTTGCACCAAATCAGAATTGAGGTAGTTGTACTATTGAAGAAAATTTATTAGATGTTTTGGTACAATGACTTTCAGGTTCTAGGGGTGGTTTTTCCGCAATAGTAGTTAGTCGTTATTAAACTTCCGGAGTTTTTGGGAACTCTGTATTTCTTAGGTCATTTAAACCTGCTTTTGTATCTTTAAATGCCTAGTTTTTGGTTAAGTTACTTAGTTGGGTTGTAGTTTTGGTTCTCCCACCGAAGGGTTAGTGTGGGTGCCAATCATGACGGTTTGAGTTGTGACAACAACATTGAAGATAAAAAAAATTCTGATCACGACAACCAGACACGTTGATGCTCCTTAAAATGTAGATTTTTTCTGTCAGATGAAAAAATGATTTTTGAGTAATACTAATAATTATTTTGAGATTAATACCCCAAAAATTTGTAGGAGAAATAAATGTATAGTTGAAAAGGTAATGGGGAATGAGCGATTGTTTGAAATTTTTTCAAACGTCAAGATACCAATTTATTATACGTTCAATTTTTGGAAAAAAGAAGCATATTTGGACACTTTCAGAATCTTTAAGTGATTTTCTGTGCATCTAAAATAATGCTAAATTATACTCTAAAAAATAACATTAACACACAATAAAATCATAAAAGTAACAGTACATAATTATTTTGTTATATTTCATGAATTCAACACTATTATTATTATTATTATTATTTTAATTGTCCCAAAATAATATTTATCTATATAGGAATATTAAATAAAAAATACATAAATATTAAATCATTAGAGGTAAAAATAATATAAAATAAAAATATTGACCCATTTTAAGATATTATAAAATTTAGGGAAAATGCATAAGTACGCCCAACCTATGCCCGAAATCTCAGAGACACACTTATACTAAACTAAGGTCTGATTTTCCCTCGAACTTATTTTATAAATAATTTTCTACCTCTTTTCGGCCTACGTTGCACTATCTTCTGGGTCCAGCGTGTGTGGACAATTTTTTCAAGCTATTCTGCTTGATAATGCCACGTAGGCCGAAAAGGGGTAGAAAAATATTTATAAAATAAGTTCAGGAGGGGGGGGTGGTAATAGGACCTTAGTATAGTATAAGTGTGTCTCTGAGATTTCGGGCATAGGCGGAGGGGGGGGGGGTACTTATGCATTTTTCCTAAAATTTAATCTTTATTGTGCTTGTTCTTTTCATTTATTGGCATTAAGAAATGATTTGTACATTGGAGCATTCTTGTCTATTTAAATAAATATTAGTCAAAAATACGTCAAAAATATCATATTTTATAGAGTTTCTTATTAAAACTATCAGTGTTTACTTTTCTATTTGAACTATCACTAGCTATTTATCAAAACACTTCTGAATTATTAGGTATTTCTTGTTGATGTCTGAAATATTACTAGAACTAACCCAAATGAAAAAGGAAATTGATTTTTTTAGTTGAGTTGGGTCGGGAAAGGTTAAGAAGTGTGTAAGATAAATTTTTAAGGTTGTGTGGTATTTTTAAAAATTTCATAAAAATAATTTAAGTTTATTTTTTTTAAAATTCAAAATATATACACTTATTAACAGAAAGAGTAAATATTCATCATTTGTTAGACAACAAACATATATACACATCATTTATAAACATGAAGTGACAACAAACTAACCAAAACATTGATTCAAGCAATGATAATAATCTGAATTAGATGTTACATCAAGGCGGAATAGAAAGTTATAATACTACATCAACATCTCTTTCTCGATTTTCAGTTTAAACTTATAAGCAACAGATCGAGATCAACTTCAATCTATGTAGATAACTTTTTCTTTAGGTGATGCACACGAAAAATATGAGATCTCAGTGAAAAATTCTAATTTTGTGTCAAGAAGTTCCTGATAAAGAAACTGTCGATCAATTAGCATTCTCTCCAACACCGGGGAGTTGGCTAACAAAAGCTTGACAAACTACATCTCAGACATTCTTCCTATAAAACTCCCTAGCTTAACTTCCTCGAGGTGATCAAATTTCATGTCCGACAAACTCTCGAGTACAAGGGATTCTTCAGTATCACTATATATTATCTTTATCGAAAACCTAAGGAAGATAACACAAAGTCAACTCTCAAATTATTGAGGAACCAAAAAAGTACGACAAATGACCACTATAAGGAAAAAAGATTTAAAGCACTACAAACTTGCATACCGAAATATTTCAAATATGGGAAGCTTTTTATCAAGCAAAGAACATATGAAAGCTAATATGATTCCACAAACAAAATGTTAGGCAGGTAAAATCATTTGACACTATTAGGATTAAAGGAAAGCTTTGTTGGCGCTTCATATCCTTCTTCACTTATCTTAGTTCTTTACTAAAGAAGAATATGAAGCACCAACAAGTCTTCCCTTTAATCCTAACAGTTTCAAACGATTTTTCCTACCTGATATTTTGTTGGTGGAATCATATAAGCTCTCATATGCTCTTTGGTTGATACGAAGTCTCCTATATTTGGAATATCTCGGAATGCAGATTTGTAGTGTTTCAATTCCTTTTTCCTTAATTACTGTTATTTATCGTACTTTTTGGATCCTCAAAATCTGATAGTTGACTTCTTGTTATGTTTCTTAGATTTTCGATGAAGATGATAGTGATACTAAAGAATCACTTGAACTTGAAAGTTTGTCAGACATGACATTATATTCCTGCCTTTTGTTTCAGATTTCTCTTTATTTCATAGAGCTCAACCTACAAAGAAAAATAATGGATATTTTCATGTTGTTCCAGTTTGCTCCAACTAAAATCTGTTCATTTTAAGTAATAAATAAATAAACATAAGAAGTTATTTCATTTTCTAGATTTAGAACATCAAATCAACAATTTTATTAGTATTAAAATTCGAAAATCCAAAGAAACCTATGTAACTATAGAATAACGATGACTGAAAAGAAAAAGTAATGATTTTTTAAAGAGATAGTAAAGTAAATTTTGAATACCTTTTTTGAGTATTTTAATTATAGGGCACTTTTTGGACTCTTCAAATCTTCGACCTTAATCTAGAATAAGCAATCTAGCCTTTAAGTGTTTAAAGGAATTGAGAAAATGATTTTATAGTCTTATGAACAAGCAATTTCTACACGGGTATATATCATCAAGAATTTGCAAAACATTCATCTAGGATCACAAACTAGCCAGATCATTGTCTGTTAGAGTGTTCCTGAAAAGACTAAAAGAGGAACTTTATTTATTTCAAAGAAAATACATTAAAAAAACTTAATTTGCACATTGCAAAGTTTAACTCATTTATATCGTTTTTCATAAATATTCAATTATTTAGGTGTACATATTTTACCTTGATAACTATAGGGTAAAAACTTATCTGTATAGAGTTTGCACCAAATTAGAATTGAGGTGGTTGTACTATTCAAGAGAATTTATTAGTAAGACTAAAATAAAAAATATTTTGTCTTGAACTTCTAAAATTAAAAATAATTTGAGATAACTATTAGAGTATTAAAAATATGACAAATGATTTAAGAATAAAAAGTAATAATTTTTAGGAAAATGGTCAAAATTTTCCTCAGAAAATGTGTGTCACGACCCAACCACCGGACCGTGAGGGCACCCACTCTAACACCTATGTAGGAGAACCCTCATATCCCAATAGTCAAAACATGCAGGAAATTAACGAAAAACAAATGTAAATGAAATCATAAAGTTTTTATAATGAAAACCTTCTTAAAGAAATTCGGGTTAAGACTTGTAAAGTAATTAACATCCCCCAGGATCTAGTCTAAACAGGTACAACAACTACTAAGAGAAAAATCTGGACAATATAATAAATGACACAATTCCCACCATGCGAAAGGAAAATAGAAGCTGTTGGAGATTTGCTTCATCTTCACCTAATGAAACATCACTGATCCTGCATCCAGACTATGCCAAAATGACATAGCAAGAGTAGTATCAGTACAAAACATACGTACTGGTAGGCATCATCGGTCAACCCAACGCCACCGCATAATACAAGAAACCAACTAGTAAAACATGTCATAGCATCCATCGCTTCTCCACCTTTACCCTCTCTCCAACTACCTCAGAATTACACTAGCACTCTTACCACCAACTGCTTCCCAACCAATCTACTTACTAGGTTCTTGGTCACAGCCTAGCCATTCTAACGTGTCGAAAAGTCCACAATACACACTACAACCATTTTGACTAACAACCCCCGACATACCCTTTACTTTCTGTTCTAAGTTGCCTCGTCCTTGCCACATAGCACATTACCACAAACTTTTAAACTACCAACCAAGAATTCCTTCCTCCAAGGTGAAATCCACCTAAGCGATTACCTCACGTACACTACCCCCATTTCTCACTCTTACAACACATGGACAGCCCTTACTCTCAACTATTTCGACCCTTGAACCCTTGGGCTTCCCAATTCATTCAACAACGCGTTACGAAACAAGTTCACTCAGCACAAAAGAACAATCAGATATAAGTCCTCATAACCATATAATCACTCCGAGGAATTACAAAATCATTTATCATTATGAACCACGTTCAATTTCACGATTCTCAAATATCACAGTTATATCACGTAATAGGTTCTCTCATGGAACCTAAACTCAAACTGTTAGCATACCGGAATGTGGTACCTGATCCAATGATTATGCCAGAATGTGGCAACCGATCCCATATTTATGCCGGAATGTGGCAACCGATCCCATATTTATGTCGGAACGTGGCAACCGATCCAAGTTAGAGTGATGAAACGCAACACACGATCCATTCAACAAGCCACAATCACTATCACAATCACATAATACATTCTCAAAATCATACAATCAGGAAGTGATCATGGCATTCAACATTCATATATCCTTTTTTACTATTTATGTGATCAATAATGCAATATTTGCATACATACACACATCATAATGAAGCAAGAACAAACATATATCACACAATCATAGAGTCACAACCATCACCAATAAGTATACCATGGCGTATATCACCTAACAATAACCCGACCATACTCAGCCCTAGTTCGTCATCTAAGGCTTCTTCCTATAATTTAATCATCTCTTGTTCGGTGCACGAAGGCCTACGTATGAATTCTACCATTGGTTATCCTTATAATACGCAGCGAGCATAAATTATTACTGCTCAATTAATAAATCCTAGCCTACCTGGGCGCCAAGCAGCTGCACAGAGTTTTCGTCTTCGATTCTTGTTTTCGGAACTCGTAACGGTGATCTTGACCAGAAATCCGCAATCCATCGACATCCTTATGCTAAAAATCTCTTTCTCCATCTTTCCCAAGCTTGGAGCAACTTTTTTTGGGGGCTTCTAGGGTGTTTTACGACTAATTTAGGTATTTTAGGGAGAAGGAGGAAATAAGATTTCGTGTTATATACATTCTGTCTCACCTATCCCGCCCTGGAGAGTACTTACCCCGTTGTGGCGCTGCCACCCTAGCGGCATCTAGCCCGCTCTGGCGGGACAGTGGCCTAGAATTTCCTGAATTTCCATTTTTCCTTAATAACGATGGTTCGGGTCGTTACAATAGATACGAATTTGCCCCTCGTTCATCCTCGAACGACTAGTGCACGAATAATCACACGTCCTATTTCAGAGTACTTCCAAACTAACAAATTGGGCCATCACGGAATCACGACGAATGGTAACTTTTCAAATATTTACACACGAGAGGTACTATACCCCAAGGGTTAGAAGAAATTTGAGGCAACACATGAAGAAACAAATGCATTGAAATTACACAGCCTAGCATGCCAGGGCGGCAACCCTCCCACTGAGGCGGGGCCGCTATGGCGAGGATCTCCTGTTGAGGCGGGAGTTTGGGAAACAATAAAGGGGGAAAAGGGAAACATTTTTCCCAGTTCTCCCAAAACTTTCAAAACTCTACCAAAAATCCTCTCGATCACTCTCCCCTGAACGTCAAAACAGTGGTAATATTCTAGTTCTTTACACTTTTTACTTTCGTACTTGATAAATAACAATTGCATGTTAGTACCTAATCGATTAGAAAAGGTTTCCGGGTAGTTATTCGATAATGAACTAGGTTACTTGATTTGTTAGGAAAACGTAGCATGGGCACTTCCCTTACATCCCTAAAGTCTTCACAATGTCCTGGGAGTAAGGATTTTATAAAAATATGGTTAAATCGGTACCAAAATGGGTGGGGGAAGTTGAAGGGTCTCTTGATGAAAAACTTGGATTTGGACACTATTTAGGGGTTATTTTGCTAATATGATTGCATATTTAAGTTCTAGAGTAGTTAAAATACTTTGATCTGCTGGAGTTCTATCAAAAATGTGGATTTTGGGATGAACAGGCGCCATGATCACTCCTGTTGTTCGTCCTAGATGAAGGACGCTCTGGCAAACTTCATCCCATTATGGCGGCCTTTATCATCCCACCCTGGAGAGCTATTTGGCCGTTGCGGCGGGATTGGGGAAACAGTAGCCTGAGTCCCCTTTGCATAGCTAGTGTCCAATATCACGGAGTTCTAACGTATATTTTCCAATCCTTGCAGGTTTCTCTAAATGGCAGGGCTATATGAGGAAAACCTACCTTTCGTTCGGTTCCCCGATGCCACGAGTCTGGAAAGACATCACGACAATATAAATATAGGGTTCTGCTGCAAGAGAGGTTTTGTTTTGCTTGAGCTGGAGGAGAAGGCCCATTCCTTTTATGCTTACCTGATAGAGTTCGGATGGATTCCACTGACTGAGGCTCCTCTGGATGCACGTTCCACTTGGAAGAGGGAATTCTACGCCATCCCGCCCACTGTGCAATGAGACGATCCTCACCCCGTCATACGTATCCGGGGAGTTGATATCCCCCTTATTGCCACAACCATCAATGAGGCTCTAGAGTTGCTCAAGGTTCCAAATGCTGAGTATGAGGCTAAGTTGCGGGAGATGGACTTGGGTTGGCTGAGGGACACCCTGATTAAGCCTGCGCGCCGGGATTAGGTTTACTGGGCTACTGCTGAGGGAATTACTAGCTCGGATTGTTCACCTGATGCTAAGAGGTGGCTCCACTTGGTGACTAGGAAGATCCCCCCGTCGGGCAATCGCACCGACGTGACCTTTTCTCGGTTTTGGTGGTGGTGTGCGTTATACAGGGCATCGAGTTGAATGTGAGGGCACAGATTATTTCGGAGTGAAAGATGTTCTACCGGGGTAACAAGAATGCCTTCTTCCTACTGGGACTTATTACTTGATGTGCAAGCGGGTGGGAGTGCCACTCCTCGATACTGACGAGGTATTACTCATGGATCCCCCTTTCCACCATCTTTTGATCAGGTCAGGTTCTACTTCCAGGAGTAAGAAGAGCAGAACGGGTAGGGTTAACAGTAGTAAGGCGACCGTGGATTCGGACGACGAGGCCCAACTCTCAGGTGCACGGGTTGAGGAGGATCTTGCGGCCGTCCGGAAGAGGTTGGAGAGTGCCTTTGCTAACTTCACTCCAGTTCCACCAGCACTGCCTTAGAGGTCGAGATGCTCCGTCGCGAGTTGCGTCAAGAGAGGAGGAAGGATCTGGAGAGAGATCGTCTGATGGTCCAACTATGGAAAGCCGTGAGGACTATATTCCCTCGCGTCGCCCCTGATCAGGAGCTTCCCTGGATCGAGAAGGGGATTTTAAGCATTTCACTTTTCATGGTTAAGGCAGCGACCGGTCTGGTACATCCGGAGGATCTATGCTCAGATATTAACACCTCCTAGTCCCAGAGTCCTTGATTTGGTTTTCCTTTTGCCCCTCTTGGGCTTGTATTTTGAACAAAACTTATTTTCTTTTCACCTTTCCTGATGTTTTTGTAAGCACACGGATACTTGTTTTTGATGTCTGATGCAGCCGATAATTATTTAAATGCTAAGGTTATGAATTATTCGATTGCTGAATAGTGGTTGAATTGCAGGGATTAGTCCGGATATGATTTGGGTAATTGGGAAAAATAGGGGAAGGCAAGTTGAGGTTCTGCCTCGTTCCATCCCGCCCTGGCGGTCCCTCCCTAGCGGAAAAATATCCCGCTCTAGTGGCTCAGACGAAAACAGAATCCCCGGACCAAAGTTTTCTAGGTTTTTCCTCTTTTCTCAATTCCACCAAAGTTCCCAACTTCACTCAGCATATTTGGAATAATCCCCTTAGCTAGGATAATCATTAGCTACCCCGAGTCAATCTTAACGATACACGCTCCACAATTTATTTCACGTTACATTCAGCACTACAACTCACTCGTTCCCAGGATACACCAAGACATTCACACGATTATTCGTTGGTCGCAACGCACGTCAAGGTTTCGTCTTACGAATCACTCGTAGATTATCTAGAGGTACCCTCGCACCAAACTTAGTTATGACTTCTTCCCTCAATGGGTTTCACAATACTCAAGTAGTTATACTTGAATAATTTCAACAATTCAGCCAGCATATTACACATCAAATCCAGACACGCAACATTATGCACATAATCATGCCACAACACACCCCGCAAAAATACTTTTCACATAATTAGTTAATTCAGACACCTAAAACAGACCTTCACGGTCATAGTTAGTTCAAACGATAAGAAGCAATCATTCACAGTTACAATCTACACATCACAAAAATTTCACCTTATTAGTTAGTTCGTTCCATAGATGACCATTACAGATACAATCCCTAAGTCCAGATACCAATTGGAACCTTCTCAGATCCAATTAACTTTGCTTGTGTCCCTTCAGTCGTAACCACGACGTCTAGTCCACTTCGTTGAGATACCAATTGGACTTAACTCATACCACAAGTGACACTTCATACGAAAGGAAAGAAATGATGAGACAAATTTCTAGAATGCTTCATTGCTTCCTGAAGATTAGGTGTGGATATCAACACACCCATCCACATGAGTCTATTCCGCATTTTGCTCTTGTATTGGGAGACCGGTAACATGGGTTGTGATACCAATTTGTCACGACCCAACCCACTAGGCCGTGTGGGCACCCACTCTAAGATAAAAATATGGACAATATAATAAATGACAGAGCTCCCACCACACGGAAGGAAAATAAAAGTTGTTGGAGATTTTCTTCATCTTTACCTATTGAAACATCACCGATCCTGCATCCAGACTATGCCAAAAAGGCATAGCAAGAGGAGTATCAGTACAAAACACACGTACTGGTAGGCATCATCGGTCAACCTGACACCACCGCATAATACAAGAAACCAAGTAGTAAAACATGTCATAGCATCCATCGCTTCTCCACTTTACCGTCTCTCCAACTACCTCAGAATTACGCTAGCACTTTTACCACCAACTACTTCCCAACCAACCTACTTACTAGGTTCTTGATCATAGCCTATCCATTCTAACACGTCAAAAAGTCCACAATACGCACTACAACCATTCTGACTAACAACCCCCGATATACCATTTACTCTCTCTTCTAAGTTGCCTCGTCTTTGCCACATAGCACATTACCACAAGCTTTCAAACTACCAACGAAGAATTTGTTCCTCCAAGGTGAAATCCACCTAAGCGATTACCTCACGTACAATACCCCCACTTCTCACTCTTACAACACACAGACAACCCTTACTCTCAACTATTTCGACCCTTGAACCCTTTGCCTTCCCAATTCATTCGACAACACGTTATGAAACAAGTTCACTCAGCACAAAAGAACAATCAGATATAAGTCCTCATAACCATATAACCATTCCAGGGAATTACAATATCATTTATCATTAAGAACCACGTTCAATTTCACCATTCTCAAATATCACAGTTATATCACGTAATTGGTCCTCTCATGGAACCCAAACTCAAACTGTTAGCATACCAAAACGTGGTACCCGATCCAATGATTATGACGGAAAGTGGAAAATGATCCCATATTTATGCCAAAACGTGGCAACCTATCCAAGTTAGTTTGTTGGAACACAATACCCGATCCATTCAACAAGCCACAATCACAATCAAAGAATACATTCTCAAAATCATACAATCAAGAAGTGATTCATGGCATTCAACATTCATCCTCTTTTACAATTTATGTGATCAATAATGCAACATTCGCATACATACATGTATCATAATGTAGCAAGAACAAACATATATCACACAATCATAGAATCACAACCATCACCTACAAGTATACCATGACATATATCACCTAACAATAACTCAACCATACTCAGCCCTAGTTCGTCATCTAAGCCTTCTTCCTATAATTTAATCATCTCTTGTTTGGTGCACGAAGGCCTACACATGAATTCTACCATTGGTTATCATTATACTACGCAGCAACACAATTTATAACTACTCAATTAATAAACCCTAGCCTACTTGGGCGCCAAGCAGCTGCACGGAGTTTTGGTCTTCGATTCTTGTTTTCGGAACTCGTAACGGTGATCTTGATCGAAAATCCGCAATCCATCGACATACTTATGCTAGAAATCTCTTTCTCTATCTTTCCCAAGCTTGGAGCAGCTTTTTTTGGGGGTTTCTAGGGTGTTTTACGACTAATTTAGGTATTTTAGGGAGAAGGAGGAAATAAGATTTTGCGTTATTTACATTTTGTCTCGCCTATCCCGCCCTGGAGAGTACTTACCCCATTGTGGCGCTGCCACCCTAGCGGCATCTAGCCCGCTCTGGTGGGACAGTGGCCTAAAATTTCCTGAATTTCCGTTTTTCCTAAATAACAATGGTTCAGGTCGTTACAATGTGAAATTCATAATATATTTGTTCTCCACTGATGATTTCTTTAAGCCCAATCTTATTTCAAACAGAACCTAATGGAGCATGATAAAAAATATAATTAGTGTTAATTAACTTAATAGTCTATTAGATTTGCCATCCGCACTTTTTGAGTGTAATATATTTGCATTCCTTCAAATAAATTGCAAAAAACTAAACCAATATAAGTATTTTATGTGAAATTTTTTTACTCAAGAGAGGAAAAACCTATGACCTATCTGTATTTGACTATTTCGAAACTTTTCACTAAACTCGAGGCTAAACTCCAAATAAGTTTATAGCAGCCCTTTGTAATGCATAAAAGAACTGTTTCCAATAGTTTTGCCTCTACTCAATCTCTTAATATCCACTGACGCTACCTTATAAATGAATTCCTTAATATAAACGAGATAACACCTGCTACAATCTGGATGTAATATCAATCAAGATCTTATCTTGGAACTCCTACGAGAAAACAAGCCGTCACAAAATAAAATACCCCTAAATAACCAAACTACAATAATCAGACTTTTGTATAACAATCTTGTTTGTTTAGATGCTTTTTAGAATTTTGTAACGATCGATTATTTTACACCTATAACAATATTCAACATTTAAATATGATTTGATTCTTATAGCAAAATTATTCAGAAAACATTTTTTTTTTCCCATTTCCTTTTTCTCATTTCCTAATGCTATAATGCACAAATATAATGGAGCATAATTAGAAATATAATTTGGATGAGGAACAAGTATCTACCTAGACTATGATGAGAGACACACCTTAAATAAACTAAGTTCCTATTATTGGGGGGCCCCCCCCCCCCCCCAAACCCATTTTAAAATAATTTTATAAACTTTTTTGGCTTAATTTAACGTAATATTAAGCGTGCGTTCAATAATATTTTCTACTGGAAACACATTTATTAAGGAGAATATTGAACTATTATCACATCTGGGAAGGTAGGATTACTATATTTATTTAATTTGCTTATCGAATTTATGAAAATTTTATTATATAGTATTTGATTATGAACTCAAAATAAACTCAACACTTTATTGGATCACGGATTTCACATATCTATAATTTTGGAAAAAGATCCGATCAATTAGTAATAAATTCCTTGAATAAATAGATTAATATCACTCTAAGCTATCATTATTTTTGCGAAATTCATATTTAAATTATAATGTTCAAGCAAGATTTGCGGTTATTATAGTCTTGCAATATTTGATTGATCACGTACGTAAAAGGAAAGCTGAACAGTTAATCAAGTAATTAATTGAAGATCCACATAATTGTTATACATTTCATTTTGGTAAAAATAATAGTAATATTGGTGAAGAATCTTAGTAGGTAAGAAAGAAATACTGAGGAGTAAGGAAATTATCTTGAATTAAAGAAATATCAACATCAAAATTGAATGCTAAGGACTAACCATCAATGATGTGGTACAACGGACAGGGTGGTTCTTTTTAATCAAAAGTATGGACTTTGAGTTTTGAATATGAAAAAAATCTTGATAAAAGCAATAGGTCTATGAGCGCTAGCCAAAAAAAAAACTGCTAAGGACTATGTTTCGTCAAGCAATTTGAAACCATGTTGTTTTTGTGAAATTGAATCATTAGATGACTAGGCATTGTCTTTTTATTATATTTTTATGAGGGAAATGGATAAAATAAAAATAGTGAGTCAAATTATTAAATGATCTAAATTAATATTCTTTTTATTTTTTTCAATTTTGATTTTTAAGAAAAAAATTCTATATCAACAAATTTAAATGAAAATCAATTAAATAGATTCCATGTTGAGTGAGTTTTAAGTTAAAAAAAATTGAATTAAAAAAAAGAGAGAAGATAGAATAAGTCACTTATTAGAACCAAGAGCTTAAAACTTACACGCACCAGAGGTATGTACACATTTTCACTTACAAAATTTCAGTGGCATTTCCAACTCCTCTTGTTTCTGATGTTTATTATCTACTAGATGGTAATGGTCCGTATCGATATTAACTTTAAATGTGACGTGTCATTAGCACTACTTTATGCATAGCAACATATATAAAAGGTATTTCCCGGTAATTATAATTAACTAAGAAAGAGTTTAGAATTAAATATATCCTTGGATGATGAATGTGCATATATAATTTGCAAAGCTAAGACGACGAAAGTGCAAATATAGTTCGCAAAGCCAATTTCAAATAATTATAAAAGGACATAGAATTTTGGATAAAGACTAAAGAATACATGAACTTGAAAAAAGGCAAGCAATGATTTCATAAAGTAGCTCCCAGATAAAAAAAAAATTGTTTTTATCTTCCTTGAAATTTGATAACTTCAGACATTCTCAATAGAACAAGAAATCCATCTGAATACATGAAATTGTCTATGTATTTGTCAAGTATTCAGTACCGTAGGTTTCATAGAAGATTATTCGTTTCTTTAGAAAAACACTTGTCTCAGCATATTTACATTGAAATAATTACATATTATATTCTTCATTTCTCACATTTACAACCAAAAAAAATCATTCATAAAACTAAAGGTAAGTATTTTAGGCCCTTAATTCATTTTTCGATCCGCAGAACTTAGATTCTTCGGTAATCAACCCAGGTCATGGTGGAAAAAAGCCCTAAGTTGGATATTGGGATCTTGGGTTTGGCCTAGGGTTGATGATTACGATTGTAATCTGGGTAATTAGGTCTCGTTTATTGATCCTTGTATTTAATTGTTGTTCTAGACCACGAACAAGCAGAAAGAATTTGGGAAGGGAAGGCTTAAGTGTCTTAGGAGGATTCAAGCTTGGTTTCGAGGTAGGTGATGGTTTGATTTCATGCTTGTGTGATGTATGTTAGTATTTGCTTCATTGTAATACATGTATGTATGCGAATGTTGCAATATTGATCACACCTATTGCAAATGAGTATGAATGAATGATTGTATTCCATGAATCAACCCTTGACTATATGATTATGAGAATGTATATTGTGATTGTGATTGTGGTATGTTGAATGGATTAGGTGTCAACACTAAATGGGGTTGGATATCACGTACTGACATGCATATTGGAATGGGTGTCACGTTCCGACACACTAACTTTGATCGGGTGTCACGATCTGGCACACTAACAGTTTGGGTATGGGTTCCATGAGAGGATCATTGAATTGTTATATCTACTTGTATTGAGAATGTGGAATTGTACATTGCTCCTGAAATGATAACCAATGTGTATATCTATTATGTACATGTCATGTTTACTATGTTGTAATTGCTTATATATGTTTCGTTTACTGGACTAGCCGTGTGATCATACTAGTACACTGTGGTTGTGTACTGATACTGCACTTGCTCGTTCTTTGTTGAGTACAGGGCTTCTTCAAGCGACTATTGATAGACCTCAGCTAGGAGATCAATGATCAAGACCGGATTTCAAGGGTGAGCCAGTTCTTTCAGGCTGCCATGGAGTCCTTCTTATTGTTTAATCCATTTCCTTCAGACTTAGACTATTTACTTATTTCTTATGTTAGTTGGGGCTGTTGTAATGACCCTCCGGGTCATTTCTGTGTCTTGCCTTCTGTGTGTCGTTTAGAGCGTTCCTATAGTGACCCTAAGTCATTTATGACTTGCTGGAACTGACAGTTCGGTCACCTGGTCATTCGTTTGGTCTTGGTGCGAGTTTTTGTGTTTTGGAGCTTATAAACCTTGAATAATCATTTTCGATCAAATGTTCAAGAAGATGACATCGGAATCCAATTCTGACGATTCCATTAGCTCCGGAAGGGTCACTTTAGGCTAGTAGCGTGGTCGTCATGACTCCCGAGGTTTTCAGTGTGAGTCGGTGCGATTAGGCGTTTTAACTTTAAGTTTAAGCTTAAGTTTGACTTTGGTCAACATTCTGAGTAAACGCGCTCGGATGAGAATTTCGTCAGCGTGGTTAGCTCCGGAATGTCGAGTTTGGTCTAGATTGACCCTTCTTTTATGTCGGGAGGTTTTCGATATCTTTCCGAGCCCTTTTGTGGGTTTTGACTTAAAATGGCTTTTGGAAGTGGGACCCACTTTTTATCGAAATGACCTCTGATGGAAATTTGTACTGCGCCGTTAAGTCTGGAATATCAAATTTGGTATGGTTGCATATCTCGTTTGCATGCACGGGGTTCCGAACAAGATCGGAGCATCCCGTCAGAGTTTTAAGTTTTGGAATTATTGCAGATTTTCTGCAATAAATGCAGAAAAACAACAACATATTCCCCAAACTTAAACCCTCATAACTCTCTCATCTCTCAACCGATTTGGGCGATTCAAAAGGAAAAGTTGTGAGATTTTTCGAGGACAACGTGTTGGTGAGCTCGGATAGTGATTTGGAGTCCCCGTTTGAGGTAAACTTCATAAAATACCTGCTGCCGCACCCTTTTTGTGAGCTTGATTTTGGGAATTTTTGAGACTTGATATTTCAGTCATTTTAGGTCCGATTTCAGTGATTTTTGAGGCTATCTTGAGTGGTTTTTCGAGGAGAACATTGTGGTGTTGTCAGAGTTTACTGTAGACCGCCTGTTTCTGGTAAATATGCTGAATTAGCTGCTGTCCCATTCCTTTAGTTCTTGAGGAAAATTTGGGTTTTGGTTGTATGTTGGTACTGTGTTGTTTCTGAGCCCTGAATTGTGTCCCATCATGGAACACAAGTTCGGGGTGCTGTTAAGAACCTACTTTTGGGGTAATTCCGGAATTTTCAGCGCGGATCCCACGATTTCTGTTTTGACTCCAAAATTGACCCGTCTCCGTTTGTTGTGATTTTGGTGTCTAAACGACTGTAATAACGTTGTGATTCTATTTTTGATAGCGGGGCAGCGTTTCGAGGACATTCGGAAAGGGAAAGCTCCGGAGAAGTGATTTTGGAATGCATGTGATTGGCCTACAGGTAGGCTACGGTTTCCCTCTCTTAGATTGAGCTCGAGAATGTGAATGCATGTTGATTAGTTGGGATTTGGGTTGGGTAGTTATTGAATCCTGCATAGGTGTTAAGAAATCATATTTTCGACCTATTTCAGGAATTATCGGGTAACTGTAAGCATGCTTTGTGTTATTAATGGACCCTCCTCGCTATGTGGAGTGCTTGCTTGCTTAATTATTGTTTATTTGAAGCATGTTGGGCCTTAGTTTAGGTTTGACTAGGGCTTACCTTAGAAATACATGATTCGGATCCAATAGGCCTTAGTTTTGCCCTGATGTCGCTCGGCCGACTTAGATCCCTGTAGACTGATGTAGCAGACTTGAGTCTGATAGTTTGGGCCTTAGTTAGGCGATACTCTTTCTCCGACTATCGTTATCCTTATTTTCCCCGATGTTACAGCTTCACGAGTTACTTTGGCGACACTAATTCTACTTTGCGATTTGAATTTGATTTTCGATTTGGTTCCAAGGACTTACATTGATTGACTAAGTATGGACGGCGTTCAAAGATATTTATGAGTGTGGATCGATTAGGACTCTTTCAGCAGCTACATTGGCACCTTTATAGAGCATCCGGTTAGAGTTCCGGCCTCTATTGCCCAAATACTATTATAGAGCATCCGGTTTAAGGTCCGGCCTCTATTGCCCATATAGTTATATAGAGCATCCGGTTAGAGTTCCGGCCTCAGATACTTGATACTTGTGATTGGTTACTTGGGTACTTCTGGTGAGCATCCGGTTCGAGGTCCGGCCTCTGTACTGTCAGATTCTACTAATTGGGGTTGAGGTTCTGGTTCGATGTTTTCCGTTCTTGGGTTCTTATATGCAATTCTCTTTAGTTATAGTTATTCTGTGTACTCGTCGGGCTTATGGGAGTCCGTTCGGGTTTTTATTTAACTTGCGCACGAGTGTACCTTCTGGGCTTATGGGGTCCAGTTAGGTGTAGTTAGCTTATAGATTACTTTAGTTAGTTCTTTCTACACTCGTGTGCATTCCATTGTTACTTAGATTTCCGCTCTTGACCC